>NW_004624757.1:7617296-7650742 GCF_000247695.1 Heterocephalus glaber
GCATTATATAAAGGTACAATTCCCACTGAGAAATGTAATTGTGTTGTATACCTACAATGTACCAATAAAAGAATTTAATACAAAAAAAAAAAGAACATAGACTATCTTGTGAAGCTTATATTCTAGTAGGAGGAAGCATAAAACAAATAAAATAGTAAAAGTGCTGTAAGATAAAATATTTAAAGGCTGGCTAGATATTGGAATGGCATTTCTGCAAAATAAGAAGTAGTATCTGAGCTGAGATTTAAATAAATGTAAGGGGCCAGCTATGTGAATATCCAGGGGTGAAATACTGTAGGGCAGAGAAACTACAAATTCCAAGCCCATTAGGTGGAAACAAGTTTTGGTTGGAAGAATAAAAAAGAAAATCTGAATGACCAGAGTGTAATAAATTAGGAAAAAGTGATGTGAAGTAAAGAATTAATCAAGATTGGTATCAGGGCTGGGGATTTCTCTCAGCAGCACTGCGCCTGCCTTGCAAACACAAGGTCCTGAGTTTGAACCCTGGTTCGAAAAAAATAAAAAATAAAAATAAATAAATTGATATCATCCATAAATTTATATGCTTTTATAAAAATTGTGATTGGGAACAATAGCTCTGATTTATGATTTGAAAATATCTTTCTGTCTGGCTAGTGCATGGGCAATGGCCTATTGGAGGGTGGGTGCTATGGAAGAGTAGAAGCCAAGGAAACCCTTGGAAGCCAATTGCTGCAGTCCGGGGAAAGGGTGACAGATAGGTGGTACCAGAGAGGGTGGATGGAATTGAGGTATGTTCTGGACACAGTTAATGGAACTGGGTGATGCAGTAGGTAAGGGAGAAATACAAGGACAGGATTCAAAGATGGCCCTTGACTTGAGCAGCTGGTTGATGCCATGTCTTACTCAGCCTGGAGATGAGGAAGACAGGAGAGAAATCAAGAGTCTTGTCTTAGGTGTTTAATGTTTAGGACCCTATTTGATACCTATCAGAGATATCGGAAGGGCATTTGGATCTAGGAGTCAAGAGCTCAGTTACAGGGATCAGCCTTTTGGCCCCCAGTTCAGGATTCCACTCTTCAGGGTGCGTTGTTCACATACTCATTCAATGTTCATCCAGTGTCTGCGGTGCTCTGAGGCCTTGGTTCAGGGCTGTCTCTGTTACTGTGCAGAGAATAAGGACTGAGGATGACCTGAAATGAAGGTTGGAACACTCCACCTCTGATCTTTGGTCTATCAGCGGGACCTGGGACCATCTTGGTTTGAACGGCCATGTCAGTAGACATCAGTGTGCTACTCACTTATTCCCAGGGTTCTCAGTTTATGTCCTAGAAGATCACCTGGGAACGGATTTTAAAGGGACAGTGCTCAAACTTTCTCCTTGTGTTCTCCTTGACCAGACTTGAGTACCTCCAGGGATGTGGCACTCACTATCTGTGCTCTTTAAGGGTTCAGATAGGTTTCTGAAAGTGGAGCTCTGGGGAAAAACAGAGGTCATGGGTTGATCACAAACATGTGCAGCTAAGTGGTAAGTGTGGGGACTGTAAGTAGCCAGGAGCCTTTAAGAGTGCTATGGACAGTCAGCAGCATGGCTCCAAAATGTCCACGGGGCTAAAATACAGCAGCCCGATTGGTCTCTGGCCTGCCCACACCTAGACATTACTGGGTATCAGCCCCAGCCGAGTTGTTTCTGGAAGAGGATAGCAAGGGCCCAGTGTTCTCTATATTGAAGATAATTTTGCTTATGTTTCCAGGTGTCTGCAGAGACAAAGCTTGGTTTTGATTTATTACCCTCCTGAGACTGGCAGAGCCACACACGATACCCACAAGCTTTATTTATGGACTTTCATCCCTGGCCAGAAAGAAAACAGTGACATACTCTCTCTCTGGAGGAAGAGAGGGGCATCAATCCCAGGATGCCCCTCTTGGCTTCCTGGGAGGCCTGCCTGGCCTGTCTCCAGCCCACTCACCAGCTGTTTGCAGCCACCTCACCCCTCCACCCTATCCCTGGGCCCTGCTATCACATCTCAGCTCTCCTGAGTCACCAAAGCTTTAATTTGGGCTAATCTTCCCTGTGACTCAGGTAGGCGTGGTGGTGATAAATCAAAATGAGGATGCAAGCTGTCAGTAATAAAACAGGAGAGACCTGTCAGTCTAATCAACTTTATTAGCCTCGAGTCCCAGGCAAGCCTCCAGCAGCTTCCCCCTTTCTCCATGCCTCCCTTTAGTCTCTGTGAAGTTGCCAGCAAGGCACATGTGACCTCACTGGAGCTAAACTAGTGATGAGCAGGTGGAGTGGGCTGGCTGTGGGGCTCCCAGGGCACAGCCACAGTGCTGCCATGGTGGGGCTTCTGGGAAGGAAGCAGCAGCATGGCTTTTCCAAGCCGGATTCTGAGATGCTTCACCACGTGTGCATGGTGGATGGCAGAGGCCATGCAGTTTAGAGACACAATTTATGATCTAGAATTGTGGAGCTAGAAGGAATGGAATGGAAGGACTCTATCTAAGCCAACCCTATGCTCTAGGGCAGGAAAATATTTGTAACAATACCTCCCTAGATGAGAGAGACAGACAGACAGACAGACAGACAGAGACAGAGACAGAGACAGAGAGAGAGAGATTCTTTGATTCCTAGTGACTTTGCTGAGACCTGGCCATGCTACTTGCCCTGGGGTCTCAGACCTGTGTTCTTGTAATGCATCTTCCCTTTTCTGCTGGAGTAGCCTAGATAGATTTCTGTTTCTTGCAACCAAAGCAATCTTGGTTTAAAAATGTATGTGAAAATATGTCATTTTACAATAAGCACTTACTGAGTAAGTCTCCAGCCTGATTCTTCTCTGAACCTCAAAGTTATACATTCAACTGCCTGGCAGGGCCCTCAGCTCAACAGCAAGCAAGCATACTGCTTACAGTCAAGCATTAGAGACAGAGCTGAAGTCCCTTCCACCCAATCAGAGCCCCATTCCCAGCCCCTTCCTGGGAGACACTTAACATTAGTGATTAGTTATATATTGCCAGACCTTTTGAAGTTCATTTGCATGTGTACACACTCATAGAAATATAAATATACAGATAACCCTCTTTCCACATCAGAACATTTTCTTGTCTTTTTAACTGCATAGCATTCCACAGACCAGATAGACCATCCACATGTCTAGATATTTGTATAAAACCTACAAAAGCAGGATAATTGAACCACATCTGTTAAGATTGCAATTTCTTTCCCTTGTAACTTGCTTTTGTGAGGCAGTATTGAAGAGTTGCAGGCATTTGGGGACCTGGCTTTGGAGAGACTGTATTGCAGTCATGGCCAGTAGGAGGAGAGTGAGTTATATTCACATGGTTTCCAGTTGATGATGTGTAAAGGTAAGCCACGCCCAGCTGTTCCAGGGTAGAATTTCTATGGCTTCCAGAAACACTCCTGCTGAGTCACTTTGTGTCGAGACATTGCAATTCATGACCAGATGCCCCAACCTGAGGACTCTGTCCAACAGTGCTCAACATCAGGAGGATGAGGAAGCATAGGAAGGAAGAAGTGTCTGGGGTGGTGGCTGTCTTTTCACTCTGCACAGTGGGACACAAGGAGCTGGTTCTCACTGACACTCAGGCAGGTGGGAGCTTCTCCTGTGAGTGAATCTTTCTGTGTCTCTGCAGAAAAGTAACCCTACATAATCACTGCCAGGTAAGAGGCCATCAAGGAGAATGAAGCCAAGATGTGCAGAGAATAGAAAAGCATTTAAAGATGTGCCCATAGTTCAAAACCCGAACAGCTTGTTACTTTTTCTGAATTTTCCAATGTTTGTCAGCTTTTAAAATTTGTTTCCTTTTTATCCTAAGACAATATTCACCTTTCCACTAATTTTGTGCTCTTTTTTCTGAAAGAGGACTCCAGATGTTCAAGCTTCCCCATGGAGCCTACATCTACCCTGGTTAGCAGCTGGGATGAAGCAGAGATGAGGAGACTATGGGTAAGGGTGTATGTACATGAGGATTTGGGGTAGTGTCCTGGTGTTCTGAACAAAACCAACCAAACAAACAATTGATCAAGTCCCTGGTTTGCACAGACAAAAGCAGCTGCTGTCCTTTCCTCCAACCCTGAGATCCTCATTCCCCTCAGCCCTCATTGCGGGCTGAAGGCCAAATGATTTCCTGTGATTTCTCTGTTTATCAGCTCTCTATTATCATGATGGCAAGAGCCACCCACTCAATAAAGCAAAGCAAATTCTCGCAAACAAACAAACAGCTCTGGGGATGTAGGCCCCGGTTTTATTTTCTAATTAACAAGTCATTCTCAGCCAATCTGATGATTTGCTTGACATCCCATTTGGATTTGTGGGCAAACAAATCATGCCTGGGCTTCAGCCCATAGCTCCATGGAAGGGGAAGACTTGGGAGGGCCGTGCATGGCCATTGTTCATTATTGTGGCTCCTCATCCCTCCTCCCCTGCTCTTTTCTGTCTGTCTGCAAAGCTGTCTGACTTTAGGTGACTGGGCTGAGCCCTGGGGAATCCCCCTCCCTGCAGTCTGACAGCTCTGTCCCATCCTCTGGTTCTCTTTGTCAATGCCAAGGCTCCCATCAGGGAGGAGACCCCATGGCAAGTGCCATTGGTGATCTCTTGCAGTAGGTGGACCGGGTAACCTGGCCTGCCCTTTTTAGATCCTCCTTAGAGCCTGCTGGAAAATGAAGCTCAGGGACCCCAGCAAGAGAAGAAAAGGTGCCCAGAAGGCATATGGATGCTCCCTTCCCTCTCCAAATTATCTGCTGTCACCAGCTATGCTTCCTTGTGCAACTCACACCCCACCCCGAGGCCTTTGACCCCCATCCATGAAAGGAAGCCATGGGAGTAGCTTGAGGTCCCCTAAAGGTGGATCTCACACAAGCCTGGCCAGCACATGTGTTCTAAGTGTTCTACAATACGTGGACCAGTTGCCTATGCTTTGAAGATGGGGAGAGTCATCATTTTATAAACGTAAAAATTCAGTCTTTTTTTGAAAAATTCAGAAGTTCTCTCATCATTGGGTCCACCTTCCTTAGTGCAAACAATGAATGAGCTACCACAAGCACAGCTGGACAAGGGAGCTGCTGCCCTCGAGAGATGGGCCATGTGCCCTCCAGTTCCCTGCAGTCTTCCCCATTCCCTATCATATTCTGCCAGCTTTCTCTGCCTAAGTTATTTGCATGGCCCCTGAAGGTCTATAAGTTTGAGATGATGGCCCTTTTTTAATATTCTGTTGTTTTAATTCTGCATTTCATTCTGCTGAGTATCACTAGCTCATCCCACAGGTGTTTATTGAGTTGCTTTTGTGTTCTTGGTCCTTTGCTGAGGACTGAAGAATGTATAAATGGAGTATAAGAAACATATTCCCTGGGCTGGGGAGATGGCACAGCAGTAGAGCACTTGCCCTGCATGCTGAAGGTCCTGGGTTTGATCCTCAGCACCACAGAATAAACAAAACAAAACCTGGTCCCCACCTTAGAAAACTCAGGGTTTAGCTGGCTAGATGACAGTTCATGGCATTGGACGAATCCTTTCTACCTAGAATTGGGGAACAGACCATTTTAAACTATTCCTCCTGCTTGTCCCTGTGTAACCCTATAACTAACACATGGCATCTGACAGTTTCTAGGACATTTTCCTATCTATTAAGCCTTGGAGTTCTTACCACAACCTGGAGAGGTGGATATTATTCCCAGATGCTCACAGATGTCAAATGACTTGTTCTTTTCTAGTTTTTTTTTTCCTTCTAATACTGGTGATTGAAACAAGGGCCTTGAAACACTGAGCCACATCCCTAACCTATTTTTTATTTTTTATTTTGAGACAGTCTCACTAAACTGCTATTGCCTGGGCTCGGCTCTAATTTGCAATCCTCCTGCCTCAGCTTCCCAGAATGCTGAGATTACAGGCATGCCCATCACCCCAGGCTCAGGTTTTGTTTTTAATATGCATCACAGATTTAACTAGATGTAATTCAAAACCTCTGCTATTGTGAATACTTAAAAGGCTGTTCCTATCACAGTTCTTACCCCGGTCACTGTTTGTGTCTCAGGAAATAGGCCTGGTGCACAGCCTGAAGAACACTGGAAAGGTGATTGAGTCAAAGATAGAGCAGAGATTCCCCAGCTCTCTGCACAGCACTTTCCAGCATTTTCTCCCCCATCTGCTTGTATCACCAACAGCACTGAGAAGAGCAACAGCATTCCGATCTTCTTGGCTTCCTGTGCTGTCCTGTTTCACCTTTGATCTTGCATTATTTAGGAGTACTTGGGCCTCTGTTGCCCCTATGTCCTCACCACCAGAACTGGCCTGGATCTGTCTCCTCCATGCTTATCCATGTAATAATGTCTTCTGAAATTTTAGATTAGCCAGAGTGATTTCTGTCACTGATACAGAGAGTTCAGCCCTCCCTGATTGCTTATATATATAAGGAGAATTACCTTCCATTTGCACTTTGGGCTGGCCAGAGAATAACCATCCAAAGTCATTTTGAATGATAGCTTTCAGCTGCATAGAAACAATCAAACTGATCCTAAGAAACTGTAGGAGATGTGGGGCCTATAGATCTAAAAGTCCCTCCCCTCTGAGGACAGACTCTGGCTCTATGCTCCACAGCAAGGGTCATGAGTCTGCCCAGCCCTCAGCGATTGTGCTACACAGCCCATGAGCATGGCGGTGATTGATGAGCTGCGGACAGGCTGCCAAGGATGCCACAAGTCACTCCCATCTGCATGGGCAGTTATGGCGCTCCTTTTGCAACAAGCTTCTTGTTGGCTAAAAGTCATAAATCTCCTCTGATTTAAGTGACAGCTTGTTGGGATTGTTTCCTTTGGCTTTGGGACAAAAGGAAATGTAAATCCAACATAATCTGGATTGCGAGGTATATATCACTTCTGAAGGCTGGGTTTTTTCAGACTGGGTAGGACTAGGAGAAAAGCCTGCTAGGAATGCAAGGTTATTCAGGTGAGCAGTGTGATGAAGCTACAGAGCTAGACCCTTGGACTCCACTTCATGTGTCATTGTCACCCATCATGCTGTTCTCTTCTTCACATCTGTGTGCATGCTCCCCACCCCATGTAGGTGCATGGGATCCCATGTCACTAGCACTTTCTGCCACTCCATTGAGCTGCCTTCATCAGCACCCCAGACACCAGATCTCTCCTATCCCTATCTCCTCACCCCAACTGATTGGCCTCTTCTGAAAGACACATGCTGACTCACTACCAGGTCCTCATGGCTAAACTGACATTGCAGCCTTTACTTCTACAAAGAGCTGCAGTTTTCCAAATCCTTTTTCGCCCTTCCACATATATGGGCCTAGAACTGGCTGGACTGGGGTGTCATCAAAGAAATGGATTGATATAAGCAAAGCAAGGAGGTTTCACTATGCCAGAGATTGGAAAGGACAACAGAGGATACCACTGTCAAAAAAAGACACAAAGCCACAGCTATTACCCAGTGCATGACCCCCAGTAGCAAGGCATTCAGCGTGTTCTTGTTGGATGGGTCACCAAATGGATGAGTGAATGAATGAACAGATGAATGAATGGAGACCTGAGTATAAAATGTCAAGAGAAAGCAGACAAGACTGCCAAGTCCAGAGAGTACTAGAGTGGGAGCAGGAAGGACTGAACAGGAACAGTGGAAGAAATCATGAACAGAGATGGAGAGATGGTGCTGTGGCTACCCAGCATCTATGTTGCTTCCCTCTGGCAACAGACCTTGGTTTTCCTTTGGTCAAACTACCCTCCTCTTCTTTGTATGTAGTCTGAGTTGGAATGCAACTGAGTGGATTCCAGAAAAGGGCAAGCGATTTGTGCCTCTGTGGTGTGTTAGCTACCCCTTCTTTCATCATCTACTAGAACTGGTCTGATTTTGTCTCTTCCAACTTTGTTATCAAACTCTTCCTATGAACAACCTTATACCCTTGTAGTAAGATCCTTTTAAAACTTAGGTTAGTGATGGTGCATGATTATAATCCCAGCTACTCTGGAATCTGAGGCAGGAAGGTCACAAATTCAAACCCAGCCTGAATAACTTAATGAGATCCTGTCATCTCAAAATAAAATTTAGATTTGCCAGATTTCTGTCACTGGCAACCAGATATTTCTGAGTAGTGCAAGATTACAGGTCAAGAAGATTGGAGTTACAGGGTCTTAGTTTCCTGTACAGCTCCCAAGACATAGTGGCTTGCTGTATGGTCCCTGGAGGTCTAGTGTGTAATGAATCTGAGACCAGGAGACTCCGGAGCCCAGTAAGACTCTCCCTGAGTATTGCTCATAAATGCTGAGCCAGCAGGGTGGGAGCAGTCACCTGAGCTCCCTCCTGGATGATTGTGTCTCCAGTCTTGCTTCGACTCAGCTCTTCTATGAAGAAGCCTGGGACACCCAGGTGGCAGCACTGATAGGACATAGATTCCCTTAGTGCAGCAAGCACAATTAGAAGTTTTTCTTTTGCTTCTATCAAAGACTGACAGCCCAGCTAATAGGGCATTCAGGTTGGTATAAGAAGCTGCTTGGCCTATTTCTCCAGGAAATTCTCTCTCTGGCCATCTCTTTATCAAGCAGAACCCACCCACACCTTTGTCAGACAGCCTTTCTAAAGAACATCACTCCTTCCTTGGCCCAGTCCAGGCAGCTCTGAAATCTCATTTGAGAGAATGAGAAAGATTGAGACAGATGGACAGAGAAAGGGGGAGGCAGGGAGAACAGAGAGAGGCCAGCGATGGGAAGAGTGAGGCTGAGCTTCACATCAGGTCTTTTCCAACCTCATAGACTGGGCCAGAGGCACAGGAGAGGAGATTTTGCTGGACAGGGAGAGCAGCTGGTTCACCTAATGAGTGAAAGTCATCAGATGACCCCCCAAATCACGAACTATTTTCATTGGGTTTTTTTGGCTTCCAGGGCCAGAGACATGTCCCAGCTCCTCACAGAGGTCATGCTGGATTCGTGTTAGAGTACAGGACAGAGTAGAAAAAGCTGCCAGACCCACTCCAGGACCAAGGCAAACAAAACACTTGGACCTTTTATTATCCTCTCCCAGACCCAGGTGTCCCTCCCATAGTGCTGGTGCCCCTGCTGGGCCTCTCTCTCGCCCCCACCTGTCTGCCCTTGGTCTTGTGCCTCTTGTGCCTCTCCTCTTCTCTATATGGCCCTTTGTCTCACATCCCCCCTCTTCTTGTGACTCTCAGTCTCTATAGCTCAAGTTTACAGTCCTGAGAAGAGAAGACATTGTAGACTGACCATGTACCATTCAATCTAGGAAGGCTTTATTGACAAAGCTTGCACACCAAACTGTTCTCTGTTTCCCTGGCCTCCCTGGGATCAGCTGCTCCCTGCCACCCTGATCCCACCAGCTGTGGTCAGTGGAAGAGGCATGTGGCACAGAGGACTGAAGAAACCCTCAGGTGGAGGTAAAGTCCACTGGGGTGGTAGAGGATGGTCTGCTGCACTTTTTGACGCTATCACAGAGGTTTCCAAAGGTTTCTTCTAGAGGGGACATCTCTCAGTGACACCAGAGACCTAGTACAGCAAGTAGTGGCCACTCAACAAAAGAAATTTGAAGACCCAAGGAGGGCTGGGCAGTGGATGAGGAGACCAGCTGGACAGAACCTCTCACTTTGATCCATGGGGCATTTCCATCCTGTAGGTCAAGGAGGGAGCACTTCCAGGCCAGAGTGTCTGCTCTCAGGAGGTCAGGCCTGGGAGCTGGGGCCCCCTACACTTCTGGACTCTGTATCCTTATTCCTACTGTGGGTAATGACAGGCTGAGTAGGGTGACACAGTGAGGGTCAGGAAGAGCATGCAGGATCCTGCTCAGAGTCTGCCACCACAAGCCTCATGATCGGCCTTTTAAAAATGATTTTTATTCATATTAAGATGATTTTTGAGATTTGAGATATTTATTAAGATGATATATACCACTAGGAGCCAGTGCTCTCTCCCCAATTCACCTGAGCGGATGAGAAGCAGCTCAGGAGGTGACTGCCGAGACAGTAAACCTGGCCTCATGTTCCATCCTTCCCTGTGTGTTTGCACTAACAGATGCCCAGGTGAGGGATCCGGCAAAGAGGCTATACCACAAATTGAAGAATTAGGAGTCTTCCATGTTTAACTGTTCAAAATAGCCTTCTTACTTCTGAGTCAACCCAAGCCAAGGTGGCCACCCCCTAGGACAGGATTTTCTACTGCAGTGGTGACAGTGTTGTCCTGGAAAAGGGGCAGTGTGAGCTGCAGAAAAGGGACCACCAGGGGGCCAGGGTTCCCTCCAGTTGGGACAACGGTTCTCTCCTCACTGGTGCCTGGCGGAAGATGACAGCCACTAGGATGTTTCAGGGCTCCAAGCACCAGAAGAGCTTTTAGAAGCTGCCTTTTCTCTTTATGCTTTCCTCCCCCCGCCCCCGCCCCGCTCCTTGCAGTACTTGGGGTGGAACCCAGGGGCACTCTACCAATGAGCTCTATTCTCAGCTCTTTGTATTTCTTATTTTGAGACAGAGTCTCACTAAATTGTCCTGGCAGGTCTTGAACTTGGTCATCCTCCTGCCTCAGCCTCCCTCAGTGCTGGGATTACAGACATGTCCACCTACCTGGTGAACAGACTCTCCTCCTCCTCTTTCCTGTCCTTTCATACCCTTTGGTTTGTAACTAGGCTGACTGGTCTGCAGGAGTATGGAGTCACAGAGTCTAAGAGAGAGATCACCTCTTTGTACATAAGGAAAGTCTGAGGCCTGGAACAGGGGAGGAACATGAGAAGGGGAGGAACATGAGAAGGTCATGCAACAATTGGTGACAGGCATGGAGAAAAGCAAGGTCTCTAGTTTGGTCCCCAATCCCAGGTTCACCCCAGGTGGATTCCACATACTCTACACCTGCACATTGCTGTTCAGCAAACGGGCTGTGTCCATCACCACTGGTCGAACTAGGATGAACAGGGGTCAGCCCACTGCCTCGATGCAGGACTTGCAGGTGCCTGTGATGTGCTGAGGCACATAGGAAATTTCCGTGGAATGGGCAGGAAGGGGTGCTCAGACGTGCAGCATTTTCCACATTTGTTTTACTTTCCCTGCTCCTGGAAACACGAGCCTTTAGAAGAAAAGCCTCAGGATACAGCAAATTTGAACTAACCAAATATTCTTTCTTTCACCTTTTTTTGGTTCCAAAACTCTACATTTAATGAAATATTGCACCATGGAAGGGGGTGGGAGGAGAAGAAATTTTTCCCCTGATCACACAGCAGCCCACAACAAATTAAACCAGGGGCTCTTTGACAGAGGTTCTGTAATGAGAAGTGGAGAGCCACAAATGACAGGTTCCAGGCTCAGCCTGGGGCAGCCACAGTAATAAAACAGCACAAGTGGATGCAGACACTTCAGAACAAAAATACCTTGTTGCTATTATCTTCATGAATCTCTGCCCTTCCACTCACCCCCGTCCTGCATTCTTTTAATCTGGAGCTACTGGGAATCGGTATTTTCTCACCTTTGCAATATGAGAAACAAGTTAATTAAAATCAATCCCAACTCCAGTCACAGAACGTACCTGCTTTGGCTACAGATCTGTCAACAGTGAGTCCTGATATCAGTGCATGCATGGAAGTAGTTGTTCAGAGATGCTGATAACTGCATTAATTTAGGAGACATTAGCTGGCCCGGCAATTAATTACACAGGCAGCAGGGAGAGATGTTGCCACTAGATCACTGGATGAAAAAGGTAGAAATTCCAGCTCCTGGTAGCACCCCTCCCAGTGCAGAGAAGAAGGCTTCTGGGCCGCCATACCTCTACTCCCAGCACAGAGGAGGTGAGGTGCACAAACTGCGCCCCACTTCACTAGAGAAAAGATAGCCTCTTTAATAAATGGTGCTGGAGAAATTGGACTTCAACTTGCCAAACATTAAAACTAGACCTATATCTCTCACCATGAAATTGAAATGGATTAAACATCTAAATATTAAAACAGAAATACTGAACCAGCTGGAACAGAGGTTAGGTAGAACTCTTGAAGAGTTTGGTGTAGGAAAAGATTTTATGAACAAAACCTCAGTTGCCCATGAACTAGCACAAACAATCAACAAGTGGGATCTCTTCTTACAAAAAAACTTCTGCAAGAAGAAACCACCAACAGAGAGTGAAAAGAGAATCCACAATGTGGGAAAAAATTTTCACCAGGTGTTCCTCAGACAAAGGTCTACTATCTAGAATCTATAAAGAACTTTAAAAACTCAGACCTCCCAAATTTAAAGACCCAATCCCAATATGGGCCTCTGAAATGAACAGACATTTCTCACAGAAAGAAGTAGAAATGGCAAATAAACATATGAAAAAATGTTCAACATTACTGGTCATTCGAGAGATGCAAATGAAAACAATGCTGAGATTCCACCTCACTCCAGAAAGAATGGCTGCTATCATGAAATCAACCAATAACAAATGCTGGTGGGTCTAGGGGGAAAGAGGAACCCTGCTTCACTGCTGGTGGGAGTGTAGACTGGTGCAAGCACTGTGGAAATCAGTATGGAGATACCTCAAAGAACTAGGACTGAAAGTCCCATTTGACCTAGCTATTCCACTGCTGGGGATCTTCCCCAAGAATTAAAAGAATCATACCACAGTGATATATGTGCACCCAAGTTCATAGCAGTACAGTTTGTAATAGCTAAACCTTGGAAACAGCCCCAATGCCCATCAACTGGAGACTGGATAAAGAAAATGTGGGTTTTTTTAATAAAATGGAGTACTACCCAGCCATAAAAATGAGAAATTAGAGATATTTATAGCTAAATGGATGCACATTGAAGCAATACTCTTAAGTGAAATAAATAGGACACACATGTGTAAATACCAAATAGTTTCTCTAGCATGAGAAACTAAAAGTATAAATAAGGACTAAAAGATATAATAATGTGAAATCGGAAGAAAAGGGTCAAAGGGGGAAGGGAAGTGTGAGGGGTAGGGGAAATGAAAGAAGGGAATGGAATTAATATGAGAAAATGAAAAAAGGAAACAAAGTCTTCGTAAATAGGGAGGGGTGGAGGAGAGGAAAGGGGGAAAAAATAAGAACCAAGAGAGATTATGTAAAGGTGCAAATTTCCAATGATGAATGTCATTATATTGTATACCTAAAATGTACCGATAGAATTAAATTTTAAAATTGAAAAAAATAAATTCGATCTCCTTTTATCCAGATCCAAACTCCCAGAGCAGTCAGATAACCAGAACTGTCTTCATTGTTCAAGGGTGTTTATCAGGATGATCACAAGAAACAGTGGAAACCTTATAACAGAGGGTGGAGAGCTATTTGTACAGTGTTCATTTAAAGGAGTTTTACTGGACTCTAACTCTTTGAAAGCTGGTCATTTATAAGGGGTTACTTGTGACATATCTCATGGAATCAGAATTTCTAGTTAATTAACTTTTATCCAATTTCTTTATTCATTAACTCTTCTGAAATAAATAGAAATTCTCTCCTCCCCCCATTGTTCACAATAGATACACAGAGATTAGTATATATGCCCGTGTCATCCCAGTGAATATAAAGACTACATGCTAGTTAAATAGTTAAATAGATTTAAAAAAGAAAACAGATGAAGGCTTAGCCCAATTTTTAAAAACTTTAGTACAGAAAAGGCAGAAGACCATGCGGGGAGGTGATAGAGGTGTTTCCATTTCTCTAGTTGCAGCCCCACAGCCTGCCTCTCTCCATGTCCTGAAATCTTACCTGTGTGTTACAGCCCAACTCGAGAGCCTTTCTCTTGAAGAGTTTCACAAGTGTCTGGCTGAGATGGCAGAGTTTGGGACCAGTGTCCAATTTTAGACATTTACCTCATCCATAAATGAAGTGGGAGCAAAGTCTAGGGTTTGGCTCAGAAGGGGCCCAAATGGCTGGCCAGAGACTCCTGGTGTCCATGGTAAAGACTGATCCCATTCTGCCCACTACTATGGTCCTCTATGGAGACCCTCTGGGGACCATGTGTTCAAACTATATATTTGAGTCTAGGCTGACCACAGGCTGTAGAAATGTAACAATCTTCATTTTTGTTACTCATATATTCATTATAAAAGATGCAAGCAATCAAAATATGCCCTAAAAAACCTCCTTAACTATCCTCTACTCCCTCTCTAATCACTGTGAACAGTTTGATTTGTACATTTTTCTGATCATCTCTGTGCAAATATACATAAATCAGAGTTTCCTGTGTTATGATTGCACAGTATTTTCTAAGATGCTTCTATGTTTAACAATATGCCCCAGAAATTATTCCATGGTAGTACATACAAAACTACTTCCTTCTTTATTAGTACATAGCATTCCAATTTTGCTTCTGCCAAATCAATTTATAAAACATTGCCTAGAACTGTGAGACAATGGGCTTCTATTGTTTAAACCTGTCAGTTTGTGACAGTTTATTACAGCAGCCCTAGCAAACTAATATTAATATATACACATTTTGGCGTGGAAGAATAGTGGAGGCTCCCTACTCAGCAGACACAATAAGCTTTGCTCATAAGCCAGCGGAAGGAGTCTGGGTTATCACCTTTGTGATTCTATTTGGCATTGGAACTGAGTCTATCCTGGTTGTACTCCTACCTGATTGATTTTCTTAGCAAATAGTATCACAACCTGCTTGAAGAGAGAATGGTGAAAAATGCCCCACAATGAGATGGTGTTTGCTTTGTTTCGAGCCAAAGATTAGTAGAAGTTGATATGCATGGCAAATGATGGTAAAACCAAGGGCAATTGGGACAGCAGATATAATCACCAACTTGTGTTAGGCTTGCTTTCTGCCAAGCTATTAGAAAAGCATCTTGCTAAGCAGCACACTGTGATTGCAAGTGACTGAGATCTATTCACATTGGCTCAAGCAAGGGATCTGTGGTCACTGTCATTTGGTCTCTCTTGGCATCACCCACCAGCTCTGCTTTCTTCTGTGTCAATTCTATTCAGCCAGACTCTTGTACAGTGGGAAGAAGCTTTCTGAGTCTTGGTTTATATCCTCCTCCAAGAAATCCCAGTGGAAATCATTTTTTTTCCTCAAAATAACCCAGTAATTATGTAGGGATAGCATCTCATTGAGTTAACGTGGATCATATGTGCCCGATTCTGAATCAGTCACTATGACCAAAGGGATGAGCTAGGCCCACAGCCAGACCTGGAGCATGTGACACAAGACAGCCCCAGATTTGGGGAAGTCAGGCCAGCCCCATGTAGACCACCTGGGCTGAGTTGGGGATGGTATCAGGGTGTCAGAGGCTCATAAATAACAGTCCTTCTTTTCTCTGAGTTCTGAACAATTGAGAAAGAGACACAGGGTTAGGCAGATGGAGTAAAAATACCACAATTAGTATCAATAAACTAGGCTTAGAGAATATAGATTCATTGCTCAGCAGCAATGAGCTTCTAAGAAGTAAACTCCCAGAAACCAACAGCTTATTGAGAGACAGAACTGGATAACTGCAGGTCTCCCCCTGGGAGCCCAGACCCTGTAAAATCAGAGTTTGGATAAGGGGGTGTGTATTCCCCTATGGAAAAGTGGGAGAAGGAGGCTGATCAGATCTTGCCCAATCCTTCCCTCAAGTACTCAGACAGGTAAGACAGACCCTGTCCATGGGGAAGAATGAAAGACAAGGAAGAGGCCAGAACCTGTCCCCTCCCTGAAACTTCTGCACTCAGAAACCAGAAGAATGCGGACAAAGCCTGCCCCTTGCCCTGCAGCAGAGGGGAGTTCCCTGGCAGAAAATCAAGGTGGTGCTACAAAGGAAGAGATACCCTTAGAGCACGTGAAAATGGCAGCGTTATAATACAACATAAAAGATGAAATAGCCTCACCAATTTTCCCCAATATCATCAATAATAAACCAAGGTGTATACTTGACATGTTTACATAAATAAGTGCTGTTACATATTCTACTCTGGCTTGGAGACTGTCAAGATTTAAGACTTTATAAAATCCTCTTTGAAGAAAAAGCAAAAGGTAAAGCAAATTCAGTCACCAGTGTGTTCTGGGATCAAGGACCAAAACCCACAAATGGTTCATGGAGTCAAAAGAACCTGACTCCAACTCAGCTCACCCTCCATCTGCAGGTGCCCTTAGACAAGGAGTTTCATCCTTGAAACTTCCATTCCCCCCATAGTGGGCTTTCCAGCCTTGTTGGCTGGCCTCAGAGTATTGTGGGGGTCAAACAGGATAACAGGGGAAACATTTCTGATAATAATAACAAAGGTTAACATTTTAAGCAGTTACCATGTGCCTTGTCCTGTTTTAAGAGTTTCATGTACACAAACTCCTCTAATCTTAAAAGTCATACAAAGTAGATTCTCTTAGTATAATCCCCATCTCCTAGATGAGGAAATGATGGCATAGAGGGGTGGAGAAGCTTTTCCAAGGTTTGATAAACTACAAAGGACTCTGTAGCTACGGTCACAGATGAGGCTGTCATTGCTGACAGGCAGAACTCAGGGCAGTGGCCTGAAAGGGGTAGGAGAGGTGGCCTTCCTGGCTCTGTGCCTCTTTACAGAGGAGAGATTTCTGATCAAGAGAACCTGGAAGTTCAGCACAGGTGGGTGGTCCAGGGCAGGGTCCAGAGACCTGGGAGAGGGCTTCATCTGTGTACAGTCTGAGTGTGAGAGCAGCAGGACTTAGAGTCAGCATGGCACAGGTCAGACCTTCATACTATGATATGGACATTAGTGCCCGGCATGGACACTTCCAACCCTCTGTTCACACACTAACCCTAAGCTGACACCTGCCCCTCTTCAGGTAAAAGAATGAGGGGAGGTGACTAAGGCAAGGTGCCCTTGTGAGGCCTAGTAGGAGGTGAGCTAGTATCACTCCAGTTTGGCCTCAGGCCAGTGACTGCCCACCCTATCAGAGGCCACAATAACTTTCATTTTACCCGGCTTTTCTTTAAACCAAACAGAACTCTGAGTTTCTTTAGCAGATTTAAGATGAGGCTGAAATGATTTTTCTATTGAAGCCTGTGCTTTCTAGAAAGGAGGAAGAACAATCTTTGCCAAGGCCTCCCCATTCCCCAAAGACAGAAGGATATAGATGTTCCCTCTGGCAAGAGAGTGAAAAGAAATCATTTTTTAGCACCTGTCCAAATTGTGGTAGACTGTATTAGATGATTTAACTTTGTATTTTAGCCTACATTTGATTGTGCTGTAAGATTTATAGTAAAGCTGTAAAAAGATGAGTCACAGAGTTTCCTTTGCCCAAATAAGGATGGAAAACAGCTACTGCACACAGCTGTACCTTCCTTCCCATGTCGGAGGTAGACGTGGCTAATCAGTAAGGCTATCCTTTCCTGTTGACCCCAGAAGTGGCCTTAGAAGCATCAATGCCATCCTCCAGGCTACCTAAGCCCACACATGGGATGAAAACCATTTTCTATTCCTTTGAAATCAGGAAGAGAACAAGAAACAACCAAGGAGATAGACATAACATCAGGTTACTGAGAAAAAAAAATTACAGAGAGAAAGGGAGCCAAGAGCTTTGCCAAGTAAATGGTTCTGGGAGACGAGTGATAGAAAACAGGCTCAGAGAATGTAAGAGTGCTGTTGATAAGCTGTAACTCTGGTAACCAAAAAGAGAGTGTTAATATGACTGACACTTAACACATGAACTCTCGGAGAGCTAAAAACAAGCTGGGTAGATGGAGCTATTAAGGAGCCAGAGACAGCCTGCAGATATTTGTAGGATAAACACAGCAACTGCTTAACCTTCAGCTTAATAACTATAGAAACAGATGTACATACACACAAGCAAACCCTTTCTGGTAATAGTTGACATTTGAGTATCTATCATTGTCAGGCACCATGCAGAGTGTTTTTCATTCATTTTAATATAGAGGCTATTATTATCCCATTCTATATATACAGCAACTGAGGCTCACACTGGTTAAAAAACTTATCCAGATCAAACAGCAGGAATAGTGGAATCAGGATTGGTTGTTCCCTAGTACCTCTGTAAGAAATCATTACAGGATTGAGACCTGCAAAGAATGAGAGAGAATCTTGCCCAAGGTTTTCCATGCCTAGGGAATTTCTATGCTTATATATGTATTATTTGCATGTATTCCTTCTTCAATTACTCATCCATCAATTATGCAAGTCTTTGTTAGGTGCCACTCTGTGCCAGGGTCTTGGTAGGCACTGGGAGTACCACCTAAGGGCCTTTAACTCACATAGTTTGACTATCCTTTCCTTGGACCACACCCTTTGCTTGACAGCTGCAGGGGCAGGGTTGGTATCAGGGGTGGAAAGGACTGGATGCAGCCTGGGGCACCCTGCCCTGCTCTGACTCTTGCCTGGCCTTTGCTGGCTGGTGCTGGGTAATCGCATTACTTTGCTGGTTGGAAAAGTTCCCCTGCTCCCAGTTGATTCTGATGTGTCGTCCAAATTGAGAACCACCAGCATGGCAGAAAGCCCACCAAGTACATGAATCTGAAGTGCAGAAGGTGAGAGTTCACCCCACCTGGAAGATCAGTGGAGCTGAGGAGCAGAAGATAGATCCACATGCCAACTGTAGCTTTTGAGGAGTGGACATGGTGTTCACAGCTCTTGGACCTGCCACATTGCCCAGTGGGGACCAGCTTGGGCTTGGTGTTATAACAACCCAGTGCCTCCTTGGAAGCCCTTACACATTGTGTGAGATCCATCCCTAAGCAGCAGGCTAGAAGTAGCACCAGTAAACCAGCTTGCATGGCCCAGCATCAATAGTTGTTTGGGTTTATTTCAGACTATTTTGAGGATCTGGTTCAAATGCTTCAGACAATTTTCAAGTTCATTACAAGTTCAAAGTGGCTCAGTGGGTATTAGGGTCTTCTGCTGATGTTAGAAAAAAGAAAATTACCTTGGCTCGGTCCATAAATCTATAAAGAGAAAAAACTCTGACTTGGTTTGAATGTAGTTTGGGCTTTTGCTGGTGAATGGATGTTGTCAGCTCATGATTGCACAGGTTCAAGCCCCCAAGGATAGCATTAAGGAGCAACACCAGTCCACTTATCCTCATCAGAACGAGTGGCTACAGCAGCCAAATTACCTGCAGTCCCAGATTAAGCAACAGCCTGTGGAAAGAGGGTAAGGCTCCCAGAGAAGAGGAAAGCAAGAGGGTAACGTCTCCAGAGAAACTCCTCCTGCGATTGAATCACCCTCAACCCCTCTGCATCCCAGGAGCCCCAGAGGATAAATGAAACGTGCTTACAAATCTAGCCTGGTGGAAGGTCAATAGAGACAGTTATAAAATGGAGCCTAGAAATGCAAAGGTGAAAACCAGGGGAATGGGAGGCCTGAAGCTAACTTGGACAGGTGACAAAGGAGAGTTGTGGGCTGACCTTCTGCACCATTGACAAGTGATCATGCAAGTAGGTGACTTATGACTACTCCTAGAGCAGAAGAGAATGGCCCCTCAGGAAGGGAAGGATGAGCCAGCACTCCCCTGGGCATGGACAAGTGGTGTTAAATTAACACAGCTTCCTCTCCCACTATGTTTTATTAAGTGTGACTGCTAACTCTCCCCTCCTGAGGGCTCCTGACTGACCTGGGGGAGGAAGAAGGGTCAATAAGGAGGAACTAGCCTGGAAAGCTTATCAATATGTTCAGATCATGGGAGGATTGTAAGACCCAACAGTGTGTCAACCAGGACCCACTGGGTCCACAGAAAGATGCTGCTAAAGTGTCCCTTCTGAAGCTGTCCCTCTGCAGATCCTCATCATCTTCTCAATTCTGACTAGGTAGGTCTTTCAAGACACTGGTCATAATCTTGTTTATTTATCTTATTTACTTATTTGCATTTTTGTCTGTCTCCTAAACTTGAACTCAAACACCTTGAGCTGAAAAGGGTGAGTATCTCCTTTGGCTTACTTGGGGCTCTGTATCCCAAAGACAGACCTGATCCCTAAAAGGGGGTCAAAATTGATTCCACTAAATGGAAATGAAAGAGGAAATGAATGAATGGATAAAGAAGCCAGAACTCTACCCAGAGTGTCATGGAATTGATAAGGGGGGGGGGGGGATAACTAATCAGTGATTCAAGCAGAAACAGCAGGAAGTGGCAAACAGAGTTTGAGGGTCTGAGCAATCGTGTACCAGTCTCCTAGTTGGGGCCCCCAGTGACAAAGCCAGTGTAGAGAGAGGTGGAAGGTAATTTAGAGGACTTGTGGCAGGGTATAGTAAGTACTCTTAGGGACACAAGCAGAAAAGAAGAGAAGAAACCAGAGGAAGGGAATTGGTGAACTTGGAAAGAAATCTGGGTTTGTAAGGACCCCAGAGTGAATGGACAGTAAGGGTTATGTGGTTAGGGTCCATCTTTCTAGGGTCAGACTCACTTCAAGTCCCAGCTCTACCCATGGGGCAATAATCACCTTTTCCCAGCCTCAGTTCCCTCATCCATCTCATGGAGTAACAACACTCTTATTTCTTAGGAATTTTAGAGAGATAATGTGGGTAAGAGATTGATATGGAGCCAGGTCTTTTTCATGTCAGAAGCTGCAATTCTAAGCCAGGTACTCCAGGGTCTTCCTGAGTCCCCAGCACAGATGTGTCTTCTGCACACTGCACAGACATTCTTCCGTGAGAAATTCACCTTAGGTAAGAGCTGATAGGACAAGTCATTTGGGTTTTCCTGAGAAGCCAGAACTGTTCTGGACCACTCCAAGACTTCATAGGATTCTCCTTACACAAGAATGGCTCCTCTCTTCCTAATTGAACTGCAGCCATAATCAGCCTTCCAAGTGGTTCTAATCCTAAGTCCAGGCAAGTCTCACTGGCTACTGCCATGCCTCTGACCTTTGAGGTAGGCTGATGATCTTAGAGTTCTCCAGGGGAGTAGGGCATGAGAAATTCTTGTCCTGGACCTTTCTGTATAACAGAAGCCACCCCACTTCCAGCCCTAGAAGGATCCTATGTCACAGACTGGAGAATCAAGTTATGAGAGAGAAACAAAATGTCCTTGAGAGAAGTTGACTAGTGGCACTATCTGCCAGGGATTGGCAAATGGCATGAACAAGCCCACAACACCTCTGGTGAGGACTTTGTGGCCTTCTGGAGAAAGTCCAGTCCCCAGCAGGTGGTCTGGGAGCTTGTTCTTCCTGGGAGCAGTAGGGGACTGGGCATGATTTTGCTACCAATGGTAAAAGCTGAAGTAAGGCCTGATTTTTTTAAATACATGTTAAGCATCCATTAATGTTCACCAATCAAAACTGTTATTCCCAGGTAGGATTTTTTTTTGCTTAAATTCTTTTATTGGTACATTTTAGGTATACAATATGTTTACATTTATCATTGGGTGCTTGTACCTGTACATGATGTATCTTGGTTCTTATTTTTTCCCCATTTTCTGTGCGCCCTTCACCCCTCCACCCTTCCCTATTCACATAGACTTCATTTCCATCCCAGGTAGGATATTTTGAGAGCAGCTTCAAAGTCAAGGATGCTTAAATATTCCATGATCCTCCCTTGCAAAGTTTCTAGGACTTGTAGGGCTTCTTACTTTCTGGTTGGGCTGCCCCAGGCTTAGGTGGGAGAAGATGCTATTGACTCCCCTGGTAAAAGTGTACATCATGAAACAGAAGTATGTGGGGAGAACCAAAGTGTGAAACAGAGCTTCATTCAAACTACTGCAGATCTGGGAAAGTGTGACTGTAAAAGGACAGAGATCAAGAACACACAGGCCATGAGAGATCTGGGACTGGATGGGCAGGGTCCTAGCCTCTCTGCCTCTAATAGTACCTCTTATTGCTCCCCTGTACTTCTCTTGGAGCATTTGCTTTATCTCCTACTTAGATAAAATGCAGTATGCTATTTTCTGCTGATGTGTCACCTCTCTGCTCTTCCAGAATATTAGCTATGAGGAGGCTCAGCATGCTTTCCAGTTTAAGCCTGTACCCCCATAACCAAGATGATGTAGCCTTGGAGCCAGGCAACTTGGATTCAGATTCCAGCCCTGCCACTTACTGTTGATATAATATTGAATATGCTGTGCCTTATTTTCCTTCTCCATAAGATTGGAATAACAATTGTCCTTGTCTCATAAAGCTAATGTGACTATTCCATAAAGTTAATTATGAGACACATTTAGGAATACCTGGCAAATAAGTGCTTAAAAACATTAGCTACTGTAAACTCCAGGAGGGGTACAAATTCATATGCCCACAGGGGCTAGATGGGCCCTATAAACCTCTGGTTTAGACATTGAATGGCACAATAGGTATCAATGGAGTCCATCCCATACTGAAGAATACATGCTCAGGTAATTTATTCAAGCATAATTTAGAGGGAAAAGTTACCAAGCAAAAAAAAATACAACTGTAGACATGTGGGCCACCAAGCAAACCCTTGAATACAGTCTGTTGCTCTTACTTTAAATTTAAAAAAAAGAGAGAAGGGAGATTTGAAAAAAAGATTGTGAGGCCCTGAGCCAGTCACATTCCCTCCACAAACACATCCACAGCCTAGATGGATATCAAAAAGGAGATTAAACAAAATAGGGTGTTCTCTGCCTCTGGCAACCATTGCCTATTTAGCTTTCATTGACTCCTTGAGTTCTAGAGATGGAAAAGACCCTAGAAATTGTTTCTGCTTTTCCCTTATTAAGAAAATGCTCCATAGCATCACAGACAAGTTCTCCACAAGATCTAATGTGTCTGTTTTACTCATCAGTATACTTCTAGCCAGGGAAATTTCTGGCATCCTCAGAAAAGCTAAATGGGCTCATGACAACAAAGAAGAAGATAAGGGCCAAGAAATAAAAATAGCAATTATCCATTGTAAAGTTGGCATAATTTCTAATGAAAACTTCCAGATAACTCTGTTTTTAAAAACAATTAAAAGATCAAACAAACCCAAGTTTGAACTGTCTTTTTCAATATGACTTTGTGCAAATTACTCAGTCTTTCTGATTCTCAGTCTCCTCATCCATAAAATGTGATAATGATGTTACCTACCTGGCATCATTATAAGGTATGAGGAATATACACAAATAACAGAACTTTGCATTTCCAAACAGAACTTTAACTCCTTTCACCATTCCTTGGTGCCATTGCTCCTAGGACCTTTCCAATTTTAGTGGATTTGTGTTGGCCTTTGCCAGCTGCCTAGAATGTGAACCCCTTGCGTGGACAATGGCACCATGTCTTGTTTGGGGGAACTGCCTTTGACTGGACACAGTCTGATAGGACTGTTGATAGAAATGCCCTGGTGTCTACCATCCAGGCCAAATCAATCAGATGTTTTCCTTTCAACCTTCCATCTTGAACTGAGTGATACAGAGACCAACAATGATTAGAGCTCATTTGCCTTGACCGGAGCTTTTCTGCCACTTGGGTCCCTGCATTCCTCATTTCCTTCAGCCTTCCAGTGATAATATGAGCTACCAATAAATTTGCTTGTTGTTGTTAAGTAGAGTGAATCCCCATTGCTTGTAACCAAGGAACATTGATGGAACATCATCCAAATAGAAAATTGTGATTCATGAAGCAGTTGTGAGTATCTCTTTGAGAAAGCTTAGGATAGATTCTTTGGATTTCGTGAGAGGTGAAGCTTTGGAGATGAAAACTGGAATGAGAGGAGAAAGACCCCATTAAAGGAAAGAGTCCATGCCTATGTGTGATCTAAGGAAGCTCTCAGAGGTGGTGGGATTTTAGGCAAGATCTGTCAAGGTGGATAAGTCAGGACACATCCCCAGAGAACCAGCTGCCCTTTCTGCGTGTGGCCAATATAGCACCACACCTAGAATTGAAGAGACAGAGGAAGGTTTTCTAACTGGCACCACTCCCAGGCTTTGAGGGAGAAAGGGAGATGTGCTAAAATTTGTTTCCTCTAAATGTTCTGGAATGCATCCAGGAGCACCCATAAAGGAAAGTTGGCACCCACCTCAGAAGTGAGGCTATATATTTCTTTAAACAGCAGTCATAATTACTAATTGAATGTCTCTCTCAAAAATTCATGACATGAAAGACTGAATTATTAAGTAAATAAAATCATAAATGAGGATCATAACGGAGCTAATGGGTGCACTGAACAGCTTTCTATTGTGTGGGAGCTCTCAAACAACTCCCCCATGGTCCAGTGCAGTTGTAGCCAATTGTAAATTTCCAGGACTGTCCCTCCACCCAACAAAAAGATGGGCACCCTGCTCTTCAAATTCTGCTCTTTGTGGGCTGTATTTTTCTGCTGATTAAGATAACTCAATATCACAACTTTTTCCCCCAAGACAATCAAATTCTGAGCAGCCCATGTGTGCCTGCTGTCATGGAGCTGTCACTCATGGTCACTGGCATCAGCTTCTGTGTCCCTGATAGTCTCTGACAGCTCTGAGTTGATGTACCACTTAAACCCCAAAATCTGATTTTTATTTCTATCAGTTTGATCAGTTTTTTAGAAAGTTCAGCAGATTTCTTCTATAACCTTTTATGTTTAAAGTTGAACTTCAGAAACTAGTGGTAAACATGGAGACTTTTAGGTTACCCTTATCCTGCATTCTGACCATTTATTCAAGAAGTATCTAGTGAGCTCATTTCTGTGCCCAGAATATCCTGGGTCCAAGGCATTCTGTGTTGAACACAATAGGCACCATCCTGCATTCTGTGATTTCATGATCTATGCGAGGAGAGGAATTAAGCAAATAGTTCCACAGGTAAAATAGATTTATAAATTGGGATGTGCACTATGAAGGAAAAGAGAATTAAGTGTAGTAGAAAGGAGTAATTGAAGATATCTCATTCAAGGGCAGAGCAGGGGTTGGAAGGGAATTTCTCTGAGCAAAAAGTGTTTAAACTGAGACCTGAGAATGAGCAGAATTGGGACAGGCAAAGGAGGAAAAGGCACAGGATGGAGGGGAGGGAGTCATACACACTAAATCTCCAAGGAAGGAAAGAACTTGGCCTGTTCAAGGCACTGATGGCCAGGCTGAGCTTGAGGGGAAGGTAGGCAGCTTCCCTGATAGATGTGGCATGTTGGCTCAACCAGTCTCCTTTAAGAGGGGACGGCCCTTGCCCTTGAGCCATGGTTGCTAGGAGACAGGGATATGCAATGTGAACTCTCCCGATCTGGAGATTAGGACTCAGGTGCTGTAAACAACTTCCAAGGGCTGTGGCAGATGTTGAATTTGATGAATTAGGAGAAGTATGAGTACATGATCTCATACACAAGTAACACTAGATAAATCGTGGTCCTTGCTTCATTGGTGATGCTAAGTGTCTCCCTTTTCTTGGGTTACAGATCTGTAAACTAAAGAAGTAGGACAAATGTCTTGAAAGGGCCCTTCCTATAAGATGTGGGTGGGGATCAGTTTGTACACTGGAGAGAGGGCTGGCCTGCCTGGCAACTACAGGGTGAGGATGGCACACACTTTGGCTCCCAGCCTAGGCTGTCTCTGATTCCAGGCACTTTGGCCCCAGGTGCCTGGCTGACTTGCTGATGGGTGGCTGGGCCTACCCTTTACCCTGGCATTTATTCAACATGCTTAGCAGTAGTGACAGGACCCTGAGCCTTCGTCTCTGGTGCCAACAAAATGGTCTTTAATTTTAGAGTAAATAACTAACATAGACTTCACTTCTCCCATCCCACCCTGACCTAGCCCTTCACTCTCTACCATTGGAATGTCTCTAAATTGTTTGTGGTCTTAAAGTCAAACAGGTAAATATACTGGCTGCAAGCTACTAGGAGCTGGATGGACTTGGGTTTAAATCCATGCATGATCTTGAGCAAGTGCCTTCTCTGGACCTATTTCCTCATCTGGAAAATGAGGATTAGAATGCTAGTAATGTTTTTGTGGGGTTTGTTTTCCATACTGGTAATTGAACCCAGGGCTTTTGCACTGAATTACATCTCCAGCCATTCTTTTATTTTTTTATTTTGAGATAGCATCTGTCTCCCTGTGTGGGCTTGACCTTGTGATCCTCCTGCCTCAGCCTCCCAGAGTGCTGGGATTACTGGCATGGTGTAATAGTGTTCCTCTGAGGATTAAATGAACTATGGTACATAGACTGCTCAGGGTAGACCCAACTCACTGTACATTTTCAACATGGGATAGTTGCTGTCATCACTGAGTTATTGTTTTAAAATTATGATTATTACCAGCAACAGGATGAATTGTTAATGAAAACAATAAACCTGAGAGAAAAGTCAGGGCTGAGGCCAGATACCTGCTCATCATAAGATTCCTAAGGTTAAATCATCAGAAATAAAAAGTAAAACAAAAAGACCACCTGAGTCTCATCTTGGCTGGGCCTTGGGAAGCAGTAGGGCCATAGCTGCTTCTGGGCCATGGCTTGGCTTCTGGGTGGTGAGGAGAGCTTTCACAGATGCCCGCCACTGCTCTGGCTATGAGGCTTTCTGTTATTTGCAGTCTGCCAGCTTTCCACATCTCCCATCCTCTTCAAACACAAAGGACCTTAGAGTGTTAAGCTAGAGATTTCCACTAAGCATTAGGAAGAACTTTTAGCCTGTCCAAGAAGCAGAAAGTCAGGAAAAGTAATACATTTCCACAGGATTAATAATGTTGATTAGGACTTATGCACCTGGCTTTAAGTCCTCAATTTTGAATTGACTAATTTAATCTTCTACACAGCTGTTTTGTTGTCATCCCTATTTTTCAGGGGGAAACTGAGGCTTGGAGACACTTGCCCCAGGTCACTCTGCTGGCAGAGGAAAGATCTGTTTGACTCCAGACTTGTGCCCTTAACTCCCACACTGGAGAAACAGCCTGCCACCCACTGTTCCCTTGGTGCCAGCCCCCTTTGGGCTCTGGGCTACCACACTCAGACCCAGGATTCACACACAAGCTCTTTGGCCCTAGACCCATGGCACTCTGTGTCATGATGCCCCTCAAAGAAATCCACATGACTAAAAACTCATCTTCCAGCTTCTTTCTAATTCAGAGTCTGGGAATCTCAGCTAGGACCAAGTTCTCATATGGCAGTGGTGTTGAACCTATGGCACGCATATTGTTTTTCTTTCAAAACAAAAGATGTTAATATATGAGTTGTTTTTTCAGGTTTAATTGCAGTGTTGGCACTTTGTGATAAATAAATGGGTTTGGGGTTGCAGTTTGGGCACTTGTCTCTAAAACATTTGCCACCACTGCCCTATGTGGTTTATTTAAGTGTATAGGCTTTGGAAATACATGGACCTGAATTCTAGTCCTTCCTCCTCTCCCTGAGACAGGTGATTTACTGTTTTTCACACCTTCCAATCTGAGGGAAGGAGTAACTCCTACCTTGAACTACTTCACCAGAACAGAGTAGATGAGCAGCCCATAGCTCTGCTCACTGCCAGTGAAACCAGGTCACTAGAAACTTGTTTACACCCAACACCAGGCCACGGGCAACTTTAAAAAGTGGCGTCCAGCAAGTTTTGGGGACAATACAGCTATACATTTCCAACCCATTAGCCAACCATGACCTTGTGACTTCTTTGTGGTCATGCAGCTCAGACCTATGTCTTGAAGACATTCGTGTTTTTCTTTTGATCAGCAGATATACGTTTATTTTAGCCACATCCAGCTCCCTGTATGTGGGTCTGCATTCTGAAGGAAGTAGAAAATATTCCCCCATGAGTCCACAGCCAGTGTCCCATGACAAGCATCTGGACCATCAAACAAGGGATATGGGCTGTCCGCCCCTTCTCTCTTCAGCAGGTGAAAATGGATCAGCAACTAAAAGGTCAGTCCTGGCTCAGATAAAATTTAAGTCTGGGAAAAGGTGTGTCCAGCAGGTTGTCCAAACAGCACAGGGCTGCTCTGACAGCTCAAACTGCAGGTCCCTTTCGTTCTTGGCTACACAGGGTCTGATAATAAAGGTAGTAACTGTCTCTTTAAGCTTAGTTTACAGTCAGCATTACTTTAGCTGCCATAGACTTCCAGACCATCATGACTGTAAACACCGGACAAAATGCAATGAGTAATAGATACACCAAGGTAATAGATACATCCAACACCTCCTACAGTTTCCTTGTATACTTTTAGGTTTTTAATTTGTCTTTTGTGGTAAGAACATTTAACAGATCTATCCTCTCAGCAAATTCTGAAGTGGACAATACAGAATTGTTAACTGCAGACACTGCATTGTACAATAGGTCTCTAGAGCACATTCATTCAGCATAACTGAAGCTTCACACTCATTGAGCAACAACTCCCCCTTCCCACTCCCAAGCCCTGGCAACCACTATTGTGGCCTCTTGTGTTTGACCAGTATCAATACCTCATGTAATGGATTCTATGGTACTAGTCTTCCTGTGACTGGATTATTTCATGGCCACTCTTGCAAGGACTTCCAACATACCAGAAATCACACCAGTAAAGTAGTATACTAACATTTTTGTTTGTTTTTGTAAAGCCCTCTGCAAAAGAATACTGAATTTAGCCATTCAAAAGTATTGCAGGGCTATCAAAGTCTCTCTGACCTGCCAGGCAAATGCCTTCCTTTAGGGTTTCTGGGCCCTTTGACCTACAGTTATGACATTTCTTGCATTGCACTTAGCTGTTTATGTGCACTGATTTCTCTCCACTAGGCACAATTGAGAGCAGAGGCTGAGTTCTTATCCAGGATGATGCCAGCTTCATAGTAGGTGCTTAGCAAATGTGTGTGCATGTGTGTGCATGTGTGTATGTGTGTGTTTGGTGTAGAGGTAACTACAGCTGCCATTTGCAAATACTTTTCCTGCACATTATTTCAACTACATGAGAAAGCAGTGGTTGGTATGACTGCTTATCCCAATTCACAAAGAAGAAAACAGGCTGAGACGGAGTAAGAGGTGAGTGCAAGGACATAGAATGAAATGTGGGGCTGGTATGAGAATGCAGGTGAGTCTTTATGTTACCTCCAGGAGACCAAACTGCCTTTCACAATGAAGTGAGTGGAGGGCTGCTATCATCAAACATCATCAAACATCTCCATTTTGCAAATGAATAGAGGCTCAGAGAGATGGAAATCACAAAGCTAGTAAGGAACAGGGTCAAGAAATGGCCTAAGGGGCCTAACTCCCTCCGTTGTTCCCATGCCTGGCCACTCTGAGGCTCCACAGGCCTCCCCTTCTTCCCTCACCCCTGGCTTTCCCTCTAGTTGGACCACTCTCACTATCACAGGTGAACAGATGTGTCACCTGGCCCAGCTGCATCCTATTGGCCCTTCAAGAGTCATCTAAAGCCCATCCTTGCCCCAATGGGTCCCTGAGCTCACCTCAATCACACGCCTGCTCTGTGGCTGTGGGAACAGCACCTACCTCATCCTCCTTCCATGTGCATTTCAAGAGCAAGGATCATGCCACATATGTCTTTGGAGTCCCACAGGTGACAAACCTTCCACTGACAGAGCCACAGGCCCTACAGCACTCATCCTATGCCTACTCATCCCTGCTCGACCCTCAGCTGAGCTGAACCAGTGGTTCAATTGAACCACTGGTCGATTCTGGTTTCACAGTTTGGATCAAACTTATGGGAGCCCAGAATCTCATGCGCTGATGCTGGGAGTGAAAACTGACCCAGCCTTTCTGAAGGAAAATTTGGCAATTTGGAAACACATGTCAAGAGGCTTAGAAATGTACATGTCTTTAACTGTGATTCTTGTCCTATAAATGTACCCTAAAGCAATAATCCTGTATCCCCAGGATTTATGTTTGAGGAAAGTCAATGCATCATTGTTTATAATAGAAAAGAACTGGACTCACCATAATTGTCCAACCATAGGGGACAGGGTAGAATAATTATGGCTCACTCAAATAAGGAAATACAAAGCATATAGCACTGCACACTGTATCACAGAGAAAGGAAGACTTGGAGAAATGAGAAATGCTGATGATGCAGTGTAAAATATTATCCATATAACTATTTTGAAAGCAAATATATACAGATAAATCCAGATGTAAATGATTCTACTTACAAGTTTTTGCCTTTGTGATGGTGTAAATGCTATACACATCAATAAAACTGCACTTCAGATTATGAGTTTTAGCCTTTTCCTGGGCTAGCAATCTCCTCCCTTGTGAGATTCTGGGCAGGGAGCCACGTGGCTGTGAGGAGGAAACAACTGACACCATGTAGTGCAGGTACATGTAGTGAGGTAGGTTAGGTATCTTAAATGCATTTTGAATTATGATTTTTTCCAACTTACAACAGGTTTATTAGGACATAACCCCAGCATAAAAGGAGTAACTGTACATGAATATACAGGAAAAGTTTCAATTATATACCAAAAGTTTTTCAGTGCTTACCTGTGGACTGTGGCACTATGGATATTTTTTTCCTGTTTCTTTCTGCTTGTCCAAATGTTCCAGATTATCTACAGTGAAATATTTTGGGATGAGTAGGCAATGACCTTTATGCTACTTTGTTAGCCAACAAGAGGTTTTTTCTTTGAGAAATTGTTGGATGCTCAATCTATAAAAATGGGTATTCAAGCATAAAAGCACAGGCTGAGCGGTCCCTGACTGGCTGAAGCCTCACTCTGTCCAGCTTGCCACGCCCATCTTGGACCACCTAGATGGTGAGGACCCCCTCAGCACGCCCACCAGCCACCAGTGTAGCTGCACAGGTGCCTGCAAACACCCCCTCCACCTCTGGCCTCTTGGCTGTGTAGCTACCTGGTTCCACACTAAAGAGGCACAGGGGAGCTTAAAGACCATTGTCCTGAGCCTTAGAAGTGAACAACAGATAGAGGGCCTCTGTCAGCCTCCTTGATGAAAACTGAAGCCCACTGGAAAAGTGAAGAGAATCTCTCCAAAAAGGCATACCAAACCACCATACTTGGTAAGTTGGAGGGATCATCACCTCCCATAGGAATCTGGACTATCTTCAGTAGAAAGGCAGCTGGAACCTGCAGTAGAACCTTGCAGAGTTCAACCCTGTAGGAGGACAGGGAGCTCAACTTGGGACTTGCAGCCAGGAAACTGGCTGAATCTCACGAGTCTGTGACTGACTTGCTGAGACTCATTGACTTATATCTGCACACCGCTGCCCATGTTGTCTATTGTGACAGCAAAGACATACCCTGAAGGAGGCCCTTCATTTTTATCTTTTATTTGTTATTTTCAAAATTATTAGTAGTATTTTTTACTCTTATTTTTAATTTTTTTTTTCTTTTTCTACTCTTTTCAAATTTCTATTTTTCTCTGTTCTGGCCCTAATTCATTCTTCTTTATTTTTCTTTTCTTCTGTTTAACCTTCCACTATCCTTCTACCTAATTATCCCTCCCTCCCCAACTCCTTCTAACTCCCCATCCCAAAGGGTAAAGTTGCTATATTGAAGAGTTTATTCACTATAAACATATGTTGGGTTGGTCCTCGATTTTGATTTAATTCACACAGTTAAAGATGATAGATTAATAATTACCACAAGTTGTCATTTTCTAAAATGTAATTGATGCTATGGTTTTGCTGATTGTATCACTTGGGCTAAGGTGTTGTGATTGATCTAATCAGTTTTCCTTCCTGGTATAAGAAAAATGAGGTAGCCTCAGAGCCATTAGAGACTCAAAACCTAAAGACCAGCTATATCTGGAAGACACCTCTGAGAAACAATCATTCCAGAAGGGTTCTAAATACAAGCAACAAAGATACTTACAATAAGCAACTTCAAAGTATCAACCCAGGAATTAAACCAAGGACAGTACCAAAAACAAAAATGAGAAGACATTTCAGCAAGGCACAAACTCATACTTTCAACCCACAAAAGGCAAATTCTGGAGGAAATGAGGTGGAAAAGTCTGATAATCAACCACCTGGACACCCTGAACTGATAGCATAGGAAGTAACAAAACAAGTGAATGAGGCTCTTGAAAAATTCAAAGCAGAGATAATCTCCCAGATAACTACAGAAATGTTGAGCAGAGTGAAAGACATGATTAGAGGCTCTAGAACAGAAACACATTAAAAAAAAATAGATGAACTCAGAAACATGCTGGAAGCCATGAATGCCCAGCATAAGAAAGAAATGGAAACCATGAAACAGATTCAAACAGATATTCAGGGGATTAAAAACTCCTTTGAAAGTATCCAAAGCAGATTAAGGGAATGTGAAGATAGAATATCAGATATAGAAGACAGGATTGCATTTAAGGACCATGAAAACAGAGATTTCTTAAAAATAGTAAGGGACCAAGAGAAATCAGTCCAGCAGCTGCTAGATGATGCAAAGAAGAATAATATAAGACTGATAGGACTCCAGGAAAAAGCAGGACAAAGTACAATTGACATAAAAAAATTGTTCACAAAAGTAATAGTAGAAAACTTCCCGAACAGAGGTGGAGAATTGGACATATAGATAAGTGAGGCATGTAGAACTCCAACTAGCCATGATCAAAACAAATCTACATCTAGATATATAGTAGTCAAGATCCCAGAAACCCAACAGAAGAACAAAATCCTACAAGCAGCTAGAGAAAAGAAACAAATCATCTACAAAGGAAAGCCCATCAGAATCACAGCAGACTTCTCAACACAAACCCTCAAATCAAGGAGAGCCTGGAGTCAAGTATTTCAAGCCCTAAAAGAAAATAACTTCCAACCTAGACTGTTGTAGCCTGAAAAATTTTCTTTCAAAATCAATGGGGAAATTAGATACTTCCAAGACAAAGGACACCTGAGAAATTTCATGAACACCAAACCAGCACTCCAAACAATTCTAAACAATATCCTAGAAAAAGACAGTGAAGGTCACAACTCCATGAGGCCCAACTAAGGGAAGCCACCAGGCAAGGTAAGAAACTAAAGGGAAAGGGGGAAAAATAAGAAATAAAAGAGCCAAAAACAGTAAAACATCATGACAAGGATAAGTCAATATGTATCAATTAAAACCATGAATGTTAATGGCCTCAATTCACCAATCATAGACTGGCAGAATGGATTAACAAGCAAAATTCAGCAATATGCTGTATACAAGAAACACACCTAACTCAAAAAGAAATTCATAGACTGAAAGTAAAAGGATAGAAAACAGTTCTCCACGCCACAGGAACCCGGATAAAAGCAGGGGTAGCAATCTTATTTGCAGACAAACTAGATTTAAAATCAAAACTAATTAAGAGGAACAAAGATGGTCACTACATCCTTGTGAAGGGAACAATCCAAGAGGAAGAGATGGCAACCATAAATATATATGCACCAAATACAAATCCCCTCAACTATACAAAACAAATATTAATGGACATGAAAAAGCAAATAAGCACTAATACCATTGTAGTGGGGGACCTCAGTACCCCACTATCACAAATAGACAGATCATCCAGACAAAAAAACAAAGAAATTCTAGAACTGAACCAAGCTACTGAACAAATGGACTTAATAGATGTTTACAGAGGGTTCCACCTCACAAAATCAGAATACACATTCTTTTTGGCTGCACACGGGTCCTTCTCCAAAATAGACCACATGATAGTTCATAGGACATGTCTAAGTAAATGTAAAAGAATTGAGGTTACCCCTGTATATTATCAGACCACAGTGCAATAAAATTGGAGATCAATAACATAAGAAACTGCAAA
>NW_004624757.1:7666425-7725261 GCF_000247695.1 Heterocephalus glaber
GGGTGCACAGGTAATGAGGAAAAAATAAGAACCAAGATACATCATGTACAGGTACAAGCACCCAATGATAAATGTAAAAGAATTGTATACCTAAAGTGTACCAATAAAAGAATTTAAGCAAAAAGGGAAAAAAAGACCAATGAAGCACTGGGCCATGCTTTCAAGTTTACCATAGTTGTGGGCAGAGGTGCAGTGAGAGTCCAGCCCAGAGAAGCCATGTGCATTCACAGGTCACCAGCATCTGAAGCTTTTCCTTGCCCTTAGTGTCACTGTGTGCTCAGTCCCCCTGCACAGGGGCAGTCCTCCTCCTGTGCTACACTCTTGCCTACACGTGCTGGGCTGGCCTGGGCAGAGGCTGGTCTGGGTTGTGCAGAGTCACCCAGTTGTCTCCTAGTCTCTGCTCTCCCTTCTCTCCAGCAGACTCCAGTTGTATTATGGAGTAACTGTGCCCAGCAAAGGGGCCAGTGGCTATAAGCAGATGTGTCAGTAGGACATAGGACACACCCCTTAAGAAGATGACAGTGATGTGTGCCATTGGATGCTCCACCCTTCAGCTTCCTGGCCAGAATGTGGCTGTGATGGTAGGAGCTCTAGAGACCCTGCAGGACCAAAAGACAATCCAGGTGACAGAGGATTTCCTTCAGAGCTAGTGTCTGCCAGCAGATGCACGGATAGGAAATCTGGAGGATACACACAGTGGAATATTACTAAACCTTATAAAGAAGGAAATCCTCTCGTTCTCAACAAAGTAGGTGAACCTGGACAACATTATATTACGTGATTATGTTACATGAAATAGACCAGGCACAGAAAGACAAATATTGCTTGATGTAATGAACATATGGAATCAAAACAGGCAAGTTCTTAAGAAGTAGAGAGTAGAAAGGGGTTACTAGAAGCAGAGGTGAGGTTGGGGTGTGGGGAAAGGGGAGATGTTGGTAAGGGGTACCAAGTTTCAGGAGGAATGAGTTTTTGAGATCTACCCTATAACATGATGTCAACTGTTAATAATAATATATTATTTATTTCAAAGTTGCTAAAAAAAAAGTAGATTTAAATATTCTCACTACCAAAAAAATGACCAGCAGGTGAGGTGACAGCTATGTTAATTAGATTAATTTAATCATTCCACAATGCATGTATTATCAAAACATCACATTGTGCCCCATAAATATACACAATTATTATTTCTCAATTTAAACATAAAACAAAGTTCTGCTTTAAATGTTGCCTTAGCTCTTAATAAATTGAGGCTGTGGCTTGAATCCAGCAATTGTTCCTTGTGTGTATTATGCCCTCTCTTAGGAACCCCAGAGAGACGTTGTGGGTTAAGAGCACCTCCAGATCTCTGTCAGGAACTAAATATCATGGTGATAGTACAAGAGAACTTTCCTCAGCACAGGGAAAGACAGCTTCAAGGTTGACTCAAAAATGTATGCTCAGCCTCTGATGTTTTGTGGTTGTGGCTGCTGTTGTGGTAAATTTTCCAATGCTGATTTGGTGTAAGCCTTGCAGTAGAACTAGGCCTGTCTGGCTCCTAGCTACCAACCAATTAATCCAGACAGACAGGCTGTGTGTTTAAAAGTGCCCACATAGAGGAGACTTGTCAGACCCTACGAAAGCAACACCACAATAACCAGGATGAGCTGAGGCAGCCCCCAGGACCCTGTTGGTCCTGAAAGCCCTATACAGCCGACAGAGTGCATTTAACTGCCTGGGCCTTTCATAAAGCTCTGTGGCTCTGAACAAGGTATGAGGAGAAAGGCTCCATGGCAATGATGAGTGAGCAATGGGGTCACTACATGCCCTGAAAGCATGACACAGAACTGTCCCATGGCTCGAGGTGCCTTTCTGAGGTCTGGTGGCCTTGTGTGCGGTGCCCCAAGGGACTTCAAACCTTGTCTTCCCCAGAGTCTTGAGGGTGCATCCCACCTCACTCCAGGGGAATTAGGAGACAGAATCCCAAAGTCCCCAGGGTTTCAGAAAGATTTCTATAAAATTTCTGTTTGCTAAGTCTTCTGTAACAGAGGACCATGGGCTGGGTGGCTTAAATTACAGAAATTGATTGCATCACAGTTTTGGAGGCTAGGCTTCCAAATTCAAAGCATCATCAAGCTGTTTCCTCCTGAGCCTGAGGCAGGATCTGTTAATTTTTTGTTGGCCGCATCTAGGGTGCCCCTGGCCTCTGGCCATCAGATCGTTTGCCTGTGCTGTACAACATGGTGACCATGAACCACATGTAGTTATTTACTTTTAAATTACTTAAAAAATAAAGTTAAAATTTTTATTCTTTAGGGCCAGGGATTTAGCTCAGTGGTGCCGCTGCCTACCTCACAAGCACAAGGTCCTGAGTTCAATCCCTGACACCAAAAAAAAAAACAAATTTTGTTCTTCAGTCACTACTCACCTTTCAAGTACTCAACAGTACACAAGTGTCGCAAGTGTCTGGGTTATGCGGGGGTGGGAAGAAAGGAAGCCAAGCTCTTTATCGTCCCAGCTTCTTTCCTCCAGATGCCTGGAGCTGGCTGTGACTCTGCTGAGGCCACATCTCATATCAGAAGCCCTGTCCAACAACCCTGTTCTCTTCCTTCGTCTCCTCAGGAGTAGGGCTGCTATTGGCTTCTCACTGTTTCTTTCTTGGGATGCTACACCATCCTTTGTTGGTTCCTCCAACTCTAAATCCAAACCTTTGGAAATGGCCCCTCTATACAATCCCCCCACATACCCTGGCTATGGTGGTTACTCATTCTTATGACAAGACCTTGCCACATTGCAATGATCAGAGAAGGTCACCAAGTTTTCTGATTTTTCAAAGAAAGCTGTAAACCTACACTTTTATGTGAAATGCAGGTCCTGAATCATGGCAACCATTGCAAAAACAAGTTCCAAAACCTAAAAGTCAAAACTCACCCAGAACTGAAAGTAGACTGTTGTTGGCTACCTCTACTCCACTTTGATGCCAAGCAAACTGGTAGCCATCTACTCTATTTGAACACTTCCCCCCAGACCCTGGGGTTTTTTTCTGATCTCTCTGGGTAGCTACCACCTTGCCTAGGGACAGGAAGGGTTATCATATTCCACACTCAGCTTCTGTCACAGAGTCCCCTGCAGAAGCAAGTGTGAGTCACACAGTTATTATTGCTAATGTAAATAAGTATGATAATGTGGATAACAGTTCCTGAGCAGCTCTATTTTTAAAAAGACTAACATTTGTTGAGTCCGTACTATTTGCCAGAACCTCTGCTTCTTTCACATCAACTTAAAAGGAGGGTTTTATGATTATGCTTGTTTTTACAGATAAGAAACTGAAACAGAGAGGACAAGCTCTTTTTCTGGTTTCTATTGCTCATAAGTAAATGGTGAAGCTGGAAGTCTGATTCAGGGCTTTCTGGATCCAGAGTCATGCTCTTTCCCACTCTGCTGTCACTTGGTCACTGTTTCACATTCACTCTGCCTTTCCTGGGTGACTCTGAGTTCTCTGAAGACCCACATCATGCCTGTATTTCCAAGCAGACAGCAGATGCTCAGTAAGTGTTGGCTGCTAATTGGCTGATTGTTTACTTTGGAGGAGGACTGTTACAGCTTGTTTCTAGATGTCCCCCCAAAGCTTCATGAGGTCATCAGTGGGGCTGTTTCAAGGTGGCTGGATTTAGGATGTGTGAGGCTAGATAAAGAATGTGATGCTGGGATCTATTCATGGAACAATGCTAGCATGAAGGGTGCCCCACCCTGGGTGTGAGTGTTACCCCCCCAAGGGTGGGTAGCCTGGATAGGATATAAGGGACAGAAAGAGGGTTACTGTTGTCATTTGCTTCCTCGCTACTTCTCTGCTTTTGCTGCCTACTGCCTTCCACCTTCGACACCACGAACTGTTTTTTGTCTTCTGCAATGCCCCTCTGCCAGGCCACCCTTCCTTGGGGCCAGCTGATTGTGGATTAAAACCTCTAAAAATTATGAGCCAAAATAAATCTTTCCTCCTTTAACTTTGGATCTCAGGTATTTTGTCTCAGCAACCAGAAAAGTAACTAAGACAAGAATTTTCTGAATGGGCTCAAATCAGGCCAGTAGTGTGACTTGCCGGGACAGTCCTCAAGGACTGTACAACTCTGGCTAAGGGTTCCCTCTCTCACACCCAGCTCGTTGCTATTTACCTGCAGACATTTAAAGGTCAGGGTAGTAATGTTCAGCTATGAACTTATCACTGCTGCCAGGATCACAGATATTAAGAAGACAGGTTGGGAGGGGGGCTGCTCTGAGTAAGATAGCTCCTGTCACCCTGGATTATTCCAACAAGGCTGTTTTCTCCCAGCAGGATCAGCAGGACTAGAGTTGCTTTGGGCATCATCTATCAAGGTCTCTGCTGGACTCCCACACCCAACTTTGCCCTGTCATGGAATCTCTGAATTCCTGTGACCCTTGACTATGTGTTAGCCACCAATCTAATGTTAAACTTTGACCTTGCCTTTCACCACTTGCTAATTATTTCAGGCAATCCTTAATTCTGTGACTAGACCAGATCCTTCTAGAAGGTGACAGAGGCCTCAACATCAATTCTTGGATGACCACAGCCTCCAGCACAGTGCTGCACAGAGAGGAGGCTCAATGAACAACTGATGACTAAGCCTATGCTTCCTAGATGTAGCTCACAGTCCTGCCTCTGGGCATGGAGTGGGAAGGGGAGAGGGGGAAATTACAGAAAGGCTGTTCCCTGGGAACATCCTCTGTTAGCATTTTTAAGGTACTGTGTCGGCATGACCAATTGGTAAGAATTTCACAAAAAAGAGGTTACTAGAGGAAGCTGAAAAAAACAATAATCCATCTAGTCTATCAGAAATGTCAATGTCCTGCTTAATATCCCTCCAGAGTTTCCCCCAACACCACTAGAGGATCTGAGCACTGCATTCTGTCATCTCGGACGCTCTCTCTCCCTCTCCCCCCGCCCCCCCCACCCCCATCTCCCCTGCCCATCCGCCCCCTGCCCTAGATCTCCAAAGGCTTCTTCCTGCTATTGCATCCACCTGAGGCCTGTGGGTTCTGAGTGCTAACACACACATGCACCTGTGTATATGTACATAACCACACCAACTCAGGTAAAGAACATTTTCATCTCCTTAAAACATTCCCTCACGATCCTAACAATGAATCCTCCCAATACATAACTGTCCTAAATGCAGATCCATCTGGCATCAGAACTGCAAAATACATGAAACAAACACTGACACTAATGAAAGAAGAAAAAAATCTACAATTACACTCAGAAATTTTAACACTTAGTAATTGATAGAATAATACAGAAAATCTGTAAAGATACTTGAAAACACCCTCAACCAACTTGACTGGCTGACATTTATAGAACCCACAACCAATATCAGCAGAATACAATGTTACATTATTTCAGACATTTATCAAGAGAGATCATATGCTGGGCCATTAAAAATGCATCCACAAATTTAAGTGAATTGAAATCACATTGGATTGGTACTCTAATCATACGGAATTCAACTACAAAAGATTAACCAATACGGATTTGGAAAGCACCCAAATGTTTGGAAACAACACACTTCTAAATAACCTGTGAGTCACATTTTAAAAATCAGAAGGGAAATTAGAAAATGTATTTGATTCCATTTTTTTTTTCTTTCTCATACTTTTTCCTTTCCCTTCTTCCCTTTCCCCTTCCCCTCCCACCACCCCTCCACCTTTGGACCTTTTCCTATTTCAAATTATCAGTTATTCATTTTAATCATTTTAATCCTTATTTACACTTTCAGTTTCTCACACTAGAGAAACTATTTGGTATTTACACATGTATGTCCTATTTATTTCACTTAAGAGTATGGCCTCAATATGCAACTATTTAGCTATAAATGACTCTAGTTTCTGGTTCTTTATGGCTCAGTAGTACTCCATTTTATTAAAAAACCACATCTTCTTTATCCAGTTTTCAGTTGATGGGCACTTGGGCTGTTTCCAAACCTTACCTATTACAAACTGTGCCGCTATAAACATGGGTGCACATATATCACTGTGGTATGATTCTTTTAATTCTTTGGGGAAGATACCCAGTAGGAGAATAGCTAGGTCAAATGGGACCTCTAGCCTAGTTCTTTGAGGTATTTCCATACTGATTTCCACAGTGGTTGCACCTGTCTGCACTCCCACCAACAATGGAGAAGGGTTCCTTTCTCCCCACACACCCGCCAGCATTTGAAACAAAGTCTATGTGAATAGGGAGGGATGGTGGGGGTGAAGGGCACATAGGTAATGGGGAAAAAATTAAGAACTAAGATACATCATGTTTAGGTACAAACACCCAATGATAAATGTAAATGTATTATATACCTAAAATGTACCAATTAATATATAAATAAATAAATAAATAAAAGAGATTCTTAGGGAATATATAGAATCCTTGCCATAAATTTGGAAATTTAGGTATAATGGATGTTAGAAAATTCTAAGAGACCAATAATGGTAAAAATAACAAAAAGTGTCAAAGTTCTGTTTTTATATAAAACATTAGACATAGAGAGTATTAAATATACTCTACCAAACTTTAAGAAATAGATAATTCCTTATGCTTTATAAACTCTTTCAGAGCTTTAAAATTATGGGAGATTACTCATATGATACAATCATGGCACACAAGGATAAAACTATGAGCCAGAGATGGGGAACCTTCGGCGCATGTGCTGCAGCGGGGCGTTTTCATCATTGAAAGCTCTAAAATGTTTGCCATCACTATTTTTTTTTTTTTTTTGGTACTGGGGATTGAACTCGAGTCCTTGCGCTTGCACAGCAGGCAGCAAAACCACTGAGCTAAATCCCCGGCCCATGCCATCACTATTGACATAGGTCAACATTGCTTTCTATACAAATGTAATGTCACTAAATAAAATGATAAAGCAAAACAAAATGAATTAAACTTAAAAAAAAGAAAATATATTTGAGCTAAATTATAATAGAAATATGTCAAACCTTGGTGACACAGCTAAAGTAGTGTTTAGAAGGAAATTTATAGATTTAAATGTTTATAGTAGGAAATAAAGATTTAAAATCAATGAAACCAACAGTCAGTAATTTGAAAAGACAATAAAATTGATAAATCTTTAGCCAGGATGGAGGTGGGGGCGGAACTAGGTCTTGCCAGTCAAGCATGACAGAGCAGACACCACTATAGATCCTACCGAAAGTAAAAGAATAAAGAGATTATTACGGACAATTTTATGCTAATAAATTTTAAAGAAGAGAAAAAATGTGTCAGATTCCCTGCAAAAATAGAAATTAATCAAAACTCAAAAAATGGAAAATCTGGGTAATTTTATGTCTAACAAAGAAACTGAATTTTTAAAACTTTACCACAAAGAAAACCCCATGCCCAGATAACTTCATTAATGATTTTTATCAAACTTTTAAGGAAGAAATTATACCATTCCTGTACAAACTTTTTCTAAAAATGGAGATGGAAATATTACATCCCAACTCATTTTGTGAGGCTGGTATAACCATAACAGAAAAACATGACAAAGATACTATAAGAAATAAAACTGCATGCCAGTGTTCAGAAGTCTACGGAGACATTTAGAAGGGTGATATAATGGTGTACTTATTTATCTGAAATTTATTCAGGTTGTAGAACAGTTTGAGTCTATTTTATATGTATGTATGTATGTATATAAACACATACGTGTAGAAATGTGTATGTACATATGCGGAGATGAAGAGAGAGAACAGAGAAAAGAAGGGAGGCAGGTGAGGGAGGGGAAAGGAGAAGAAAAGAGAAGAGAGAAATGGAAGAATATGTTAAAATACTGCCAGTAGAAAATGAGTTCTATGGCAACTTTTTGTTTTTGCTTTTTGCTTATCTGATTTTTGCTTATCTAATTTATTTCTGAAATAGACATTATATACTATATGTATCTTTTAAGTTTTATAATAAAAAGAGAGATTTAAAAATAGTTTTAAAAGAACAGATACCAACCCAAGGGGGAGGCATCATCAGCCCTAGTGCCCAGGGCAGTGAAGTTGCTGTCACTAAGGGCAGTCGCAGCCAACGCACACCTCTCTGGGGAAGGAGGCCATGTGTTCCATTCCAAGCAGGAGGCCCCGTGGGTGGTTCAACATGGTATTCATCCTTCCCTAGAAGATCTGCATATAAAGGACTGTACAGCTGGCACAGTGGTGTATGCCTGGAATCCCAGCACTCTCAGAGGCTGAGGCAAGAGGATCCTAAGGTGTCTCAAAATAAAAATTTTGAAAAGGACTGAGGATATAGCTCTGGGCAAAGGTCCTAGACTCAATCCCCCATGATTGATGATAGATAGATAGATAGATAGATAGATAGATAGATAGATAGAATAATTATTCAGCTAAACCATCACTTCTCTTGTTCACTCTTCTAATGCATCTCTACCTCTACCTCCACAGAAACAGGTAAGGAATATTGGTCTGAATAGCACTTATAAGAAAGGCCTTTCCCAACCCCACAAAGCAAACTCAAATGAGATTTCTCTGTGTTAGACATCACCTTTGTCTGTAGCATCCTCTTCCCCCACCTTACACCCATACCTTTGGGGAACCCTCCCTTTCCCATTCCCTGTGGTCGTGGTGGGGTTTTTGGACACAGTTCCACTTTCCTCCAACACCCTGGTCACAGAATTGTGCAAGTGACTGCTGAATGACCGAAGTCTTCCCTTGGGATTTTTACAAAGGACAGAGAACTAAGTCTTCCACTTCTCTTTGGACCATAGGCTGTAAGGACATGGCCTTGTCATGAGGCAATGCTCGAGAGAAGAGGGCTAACAGAGAGAAGGTAGTGAGACAAAGGGCCCCCCAGGACCCCACAGTGCTCCCCAGTCACCTGCACCAAGTCATCTCTTCTGCCTGGGCTACTTTGAGTTGGGTTTCTGTGGCTGACCAATATGAGACTCCTAGCTAATATGGGCCTCATACAATTGCAGCACCTTTTTCTTCAGAGCCACTAATCACCCAGTGTTATATGTGCACTGAGTCCTGTGTTTCATGTCTTTTACCACCTCTTTTTTCCCATCAAGGCAAGATCCACATCTGCCTTACACCTGGCATCTGATACAGTTATATAATAAGATGTCCCTGGAACATAGTATGATGTCAGTTAACACAAGGAGTAAATGAGCAAAGACATACACAGGTGCCATGAATAAGCTGTGTTGAATTCTTCTCTGATTCTCTATAAACTTAGACTCCAACTACTAATAGAGACTCAGAAGGACTCCTGATCCTCACAGGCAAGGTGCTTTTCATGCTCTAGGAAAAGGTTCTCACCCCAAATTTAGTCATGTCTGCGTTCCACCTGCGTCCCCTCCTGAATGAAATTCCTCTGAACTCCAAGGTCCATGCTCAGTGGGGCCCCATGGCTTAGCTTTCAGGGATGTTGGGAAATGAAGAAGTGGCTCATGACTGTTCCAGCCCTGGCACTGTGAACCCATGTTAATGGAGGTGGTGAGCTGGGACCCACACTTATAGGGCAGGGCAGAGATAAGCAGGAAAACCAAAGAGGCAAATCCAGAACAGTGGAGCATGGTATTTTCTGACCTTCCCAGGTTATATAAAATAGTTCCTGTCACCTCACCAACACTCAGACTTCAAGGAGCATCTTAGGAACCCATGGGGCATGTATCACGTAGTGAGCATCACCTGGTCTTGTTAAAATACAGACTCCAAGGCTCTAACCCAGACCTACTGAGTCTCTTGGGTGTACAGTTCCAGGAAACTCATTTAAAACAAATCTCCCGGATGATACACACAAGTTCAAGTTGAGGCATTCTCTGTCCATAGCCTCCTGTTCACCCTACTTACGAGAGATTTCTGCCCTAGACTGTTGGAATGGCTAAACACCTGACACCTGACACTGGGAAGATATGATGAATAGCAGGATCTCAGTCATCTATACTCACGGCCCAGGGGAAGATGACACCACACATCACACAGGGCCACACAGGAGCTGCTCTCAGGAAATGAATGAACCACCAGGGCCTGTGTGAGGCAGGCTGCAGGAGCCCTCATTTCTGAAGGAGGGTTTAATTGGCTTGTTTGAATTCCATGGGCTGGAAAATCACTGAAACTCAGCAATAAGTAGGTACCAACCTTTCCTGGGCCCCGGATGAAGATTGTTGAGAGGACCTTATCCACGGGAGTAAAGAACAGAATTTGCAGCTGGGTCTTGAGAGGTCCTACCAGTTTTACCAAGTGTAAAGGCATCCTCTGGTCCCCTCATCCAGCAAGCACAGCCTCCCTCGAGATGCCTGATACTGTCTTCTTCCATGTTGGCCCACAGTAAGAGCAGACATGCATGGGTACTAAGTTCAGGACACAGACTCCTATGGAGAAACTACAGGGCACAGGGAACACCTTAGATCACTGATGGTGAACCTTCTTAGAGACCGAGTGCCCCAACTGCAACCTGAAACCCACTTATTTATCACAAAGTGCCAACACTGCAGTTAGACCTTAATACTGAGGTTTTAGTTTAGAAAAAGCAACATTATCCGATGCTCAGCTGCTGGGGCAACTTGGCTTGCTTATCGACAGAGAGGGCTCTATGTGCCCACTATGGCACATGTGGCATGGGTTCACCGCCACTACCTTAGACCATTAGCTGTGGTCTAGACAAAAGAAAAAGAATGGGAGAAGGAGCTGCATTTCCGGGAGTTGGCATCTCCCTGGAACATCTAAAGGTGACCCAGAGTGTAAGGCGAGTGCAAGGCAAGTGGGCGTGGTCCTTGCCATCATCTGGGGATCCCAGCTCCACATTGAATTTGGCAGCTCAGTGTAAAAATCTAGGCTTCACAGGACTAGCATTCAGCAGGAATGAAAGCCAGAAAGAGCATTCACACTGCCCCCCAACCCAAAATTCAGAGAGAAGGAATAAATCCAGAACCCTCACCACAGTAATCACAGAACACCAGCCAAGACCACCTGTGCATCATACAAAGAAATAAAAATAAAAGGTCTGGGAAGGCTGGCTCGTATGCCCATTTCCCTTTGTTTTCTTCCCCTTTCTTCAGTAGGTCTATGACATTACCCACCGCCACTCCGAACTGAATACATATGTCTCACTTCAGGGGGAGAAATGCTTCTCATACAGTTGTCCTTTCCATATTCTGGATGGGTCTAAATAAACTCTGTCTTGCTATGAAGAGTTTTCGTTCATTCATTTACATGACAAATTTTCATGTCTATGTGCTGGTCTCTGTACCGGGGGTGTTTGGCAATCCAGGATAAGTAAAAGAAGTAGGTCTATGCAGTGGAAGCCTATGCTATTCTTTTAATGAAGCAGTTCTATACATACTGATATGAAAAATCTTCAACATAGATGGTTAACTTTTTTAAGGTAAAACAGTGTGGATCATATTGTATCATTTTTGCTTCAGAGAGGGAGAGGGAGTTAGAAGGAGTCATAGAGAGGCAGACAGATGAATGACATTTTTGCATCAAGTCTCTAAAAGAATACATAAGAAGTCATAACAACAGCTATGTTGGGATGGGGTAGGTGAAGAGAATGAGGGTCCCTAGTTTGGGGATATTTCTCATCATATACTCTTTTGTATTGATCTGTTTAAAATCATCTTGATGTGTTACCTACCTCTTTCTCCAAAAAAACGCTTTAAGAAAAAAGAAATGAAACAAGAAAACTGCAAAGCAGGTAGAGGAGACAGATGAGTAATCATCTAATTAGTAAACAATGTACTGAATACTAAAATATTCATGTAGCTCTTTGTATTCTTGGGGAAGGGCATCTAGTTCAGGTGAAGTCAGGATAAACTTATTGGAGAGGCTGCTACCTTGATTAAGCCTTAAAAAAATGGGTAGAATTGAAAGCTGCTGTCCTTCGCAACACTTAGTGGTAAAGAGAGAGAGAAAAAGGAAGAAAGAGAGAGGAAGAAAAAATGAAAGAAAGGAAGGAAGGAAGGAAGGAAGGAAGGGAGGAAGGAAGGAAGGAAGGATCCAGAGGCTTTCAAGGGAGATTTCAGAGGTCTAGTGTGACTCTAGGGAAAGATCAAGGCCAATGCCAGATGCTCACAGCAGAAATGGCATAGCCCCCACATTCCCAACAGTGCCTAGTTATGGAGAGAAAATAGCTGGCCAGAGCTACTGAGGTAGCCCAAGTAGGGTACAGGCAAAGTAAGTATTGGCAGAAATCATTCTTTATTAGCATCACAGCCTTCCTGCCCGTTCCAGATCTCCGATGATGTGCAAAGGTAGTTAAAGTTTTCTTTGCTTTCATTTCTCAGGGCCATCTCTAAGTGCTTCATTTCTGTCGGATGAGAGGAAATCTCTAGATTCCAACTTCAGAGAGCCTTGCTCCATTCCCTCCCTACCCCCACTCCTGAGCTACCTCTCAGACTGGGTGTTCTTTAAGAAGAGAGTGGGTCCTCGCTGACATCTCTCTTTAGAGAGCTCCATCAAAATCCTGCACTTGCCCAGTGTCCTTTCCTTGGCTGCTGGTAACCAAGGAAACGAGATTCTATGGTAACACAGGGAGGAGAGAAAAAGAGGCATCCGGGAGCCCTTCCTCGAATTCTTTCTCTTCTCTCCTGGAAGAGGCATCTGTTGGGGTGGGGCCCCTGCTCACAGCTTTCCAGGGGGAAAGAACTAAAATAAATGGGTGCCTTAGTGGCTGACATTCAGAGCTTCCCATTCCACAACCTGACAATTAGTGCCTCAAAGATCCCCAAAGTATGCTCTTTCCCAAGCCAAAGAGCCCAGCTCCCACTAGGACCTATAATACAATGACCAAAATAACTCATTATGAAAGATGCATAAATTTTATTTAAATGAGTGAACAAAATAAATGCAGATTGGGATCATGTACAAGCAAAGCCCTAGACAGTGAAATTATAATGTATGACAGAAATCACCAAGTGTTTGTACCATCTTTAGCAATACAAAATTTTCATAGTTTTGCCCTGTTTTTCTGCCTCTAAACAGCGGCTTGTTCTTCAACCTTCTGACCATCTCTATGTCTGCTTCTCTAGCACACTCCTGTATCATTTCGTTTGTCTACCTCTCTCTTTGAGGCCTGCCTCCTCTCTCTCTCTCTCCCTCCCATTCTTCCTTCCTGCCTCCTCCTAACCTACCATTCACCTGTCATAAGATGAAGTGACATAAAGAGATTTTCTGTATTCTGGTTCCAGGGCTCAGGCTCTTCTGAGGCCAGATACAACCCCACTCCATGTTGAACAGTGTCCTTTACTTCTTGTGGCCTTGCAGTGGACAAGCATGCTGGGCACAAAAGGCCTCAATGTAGGACGAACGAGGCTTCTGCTGAAAGGAAGTGGCACATTACAAACAGTGCTAAGTGTGATGACATAATGAACAATGAATAAATATTCCACCAGCTATGTTCAAGTGCAAGGTCAGAGTGACCTTTTTGTCTCCAATCTTTTGTTTGTGAAAACTTCTTTTACATTCTTGAGATTTCTCATTCGAGTTTTAAAAATCTCTCCAGTTTGTTCCCTTGAATCCACCCCAAGAGGGATGATGATCCCATTTGAACTCCCAGCAGTGGTCTCTGACCTGTTTTGATCACAAACTCCTATCAGTCAAAATGTTTTGAGCATGGACTTTCCCTCAGTGTAAGTGTATGTGTGCACTTATAAATCACATACATGTGATAAAATACTAATTTTTATAGCTGTTAAAATATACACAGAAAATGGAAATTTAAAAGGAACTGATAGCAAGTTACATATTCATCCATAGCCTTCAGAGACTGTCTTTGCACTGACTGCATCAGTTCCTTTAAATGACCAAGTACCTTTGTTCATTCTTCAAGTCCATAGGCCAGGGCTCCCCCAGCACTTGGGGAGGATGGGCAGGCAGACCAGAGTGGGACAGAAGTTGCCTTCCTGGGTTATTTCACTTCCTGCTCCAGCAAGGGCCTACAGACTGAGTGGCGTAAATAACAGAAGCACATTATCTCCCTGTTCTGGAGGCTGGGTGTCTGAGATCAAAGGCAGCAGCGCTGGTTCTCTCCAAGGCTGTGAGAGGGAATCTGCTCCAGCCTCTCTCCTGGTTTCCAGGGGCTCACCAGCCATCTTCGATGCCTCCCACACCCTCACCCAAGCTGTGCCTTCATGTGCCCATCTTGTTTTCCCTGTGAACACGTCTGTCTCCATTTCCAAATTTCCTTCTATTTATTAGGACACAGTCAGATTGGAGGTTGCTCTAATCTCATCTTGACTGAATCAAATGAACTTGACCATCCCATTTCCAAATAAGATCCATTCACTAGTACAGGAGGTCCGGACTTCCACACCTTTCAGGGGACAAAGCTCACAAGAGGGGCTAACGGCGAATGGGATCACAGGTGCAGCCTTTAGACCATAGTGTAGACTTGCAGCTTTTGCAGGGTAGGTGAGGAAAGCCAGTGCAGAGGAGCCAGAAAGGCCCACTTTGCCAGTGCCGCCTGCTGTGGATGGCTGGGAGGCTTCTCTGTGAGCCCATGACAGCTGACTGGCAAGTTTATCCCCAGGCACGGGCCTGAGGGCAGCCTCTACTTCCGGGAAAGTGTCCATTCACCAAGGTAGTTTCACACTGTCTTTCGCTGAGGTTCCCAACACATTGTGGCCATGGTTTCTAGAAGGCACTGCTGCTCCAGAAAACAAGAACCATCTCTGTTTGGAACAGTGACTTGGCCAGGCTGTTGCCAGAAGATCAAGGCTACACCCTCTCACTGGACTCTGAGGAAGCCATGTCATAGTGTCTGTTTCCTACACAAGAATCAAATGTTTGTCACTTGTACTATTTAATTATGGCCCAAGAGATTTGCTAACATGCCACGTTCTGTCTGCTGTGCCCATTTAATTTGGGCATTAAAGAGACATGGTCACTATAGGGTCACCAAGTAACAACTGTTAAACTTCAATAAATAACATTTTTAATAATAACATTTTGAAATGCATAGATCACATCTCTCTGTTCATTCTCTAAGAAAAACATTTTAATTATCTATTGACATGTATTGCATATGGAACAATAGTCTTTTTAAAAGATAAATGGGTTTAAAGATGAGTTGGGTTAATTAAAAGCCAGTGGAGTATTACAAGTGCATTTAATGGGGAATATTCACTGTAGGAGAGGAACAGTTCTTACACAGTTGTCAGAATTCTGTAAATGTATTGTTTAATAACCACTTGGCACTTAATTATAGTGAGATGGTGAGAGCTTAAATCTAGACTAAGCACACATTCCAGTTATCTCTTCTAAGTGGCTTCTTTTGGTGATATAGATTTTCCAGGTCAGACCACACTACGAGGTATACAACTGCTGGCCAGGAGCCCTCAGGAACATCGGGTCTGTCCTAAGAAGTGCTGTTCTGATCCTGAATGCCAAGAAGGAAAGTTCAAGTTCAACTCCAGGAGTGAGGCCAATTCTGAGGAAGGTCCGTCCACAAGACAAAGTCAAACTCCTATAAACTCCTTACCATGGCATGGTTTCTACTTAGTCCTACCTCATGTACACTAATCCATGGCTATTATAATGAGCAACTTGGCTTTTGTGAAGGTGTTGGGAAGAGTAATGGCAGCAATGAACCATGAACAAAGTGTGTGTGTGTGTGTGTGTGTGTGTGTTAGCCTTCCCATCATCCATTCTCCTGCCTCCAGTAATAGCACCTATGACTGTTAATCATCATATATCAACTTGACTAGATTAACAAATTTCCTGAAGATTAGTAAAGCACACTTCTAGGTGTCTCTGGGTATATCATGGAGGCAAGACCTTGGATGCTATATACGGTCCTTGAATTCTTCCTCTCCAGTGCTGTTCCCCTGCTCTGTTTCCCAGCCACCATGAGCTTAGCATCTTTGTTCCACCACAACCTTCCCCCATGATGTTTCTGCCCTATAGCCAGCCCACCATGGACTGAATCCTCAGAAACCATGAGCCACATAAACCCTTCCTTCTTTAAATTGTGGATGTTATCCCCCAGCAATGAAAAGCTCACTGATACCACACCTCAATTTTCCTCTGAAAATTGCCTCCATCACTACTCTCAGGTCCTGTGGTCTGAGTAGCATTGACCACACTCCCTGTTCTAGGGCTGTGTGTATATACTGTCAAGGTCACAATGCAATGTGATGATGGCACCAAAACTAGAATCCAAGTCTTCCAACTTTGAGCCTCACTCATTCTTGTCATGACCCTATGAGCTGCTCCTCTGACCCACTGCTACTTTCCAGTGAGGAAACTAGATGGACAGTCCTTCATGTGAATCCTCAGGATTCAACACCATACCATCCCTACCACGCCACCTGTCCCTCCCTCTCCATCCATCCTTCACCCACCCTATTATCACAAACCCAGACACCTCCTCTTCCCAGGAGCCTCCCTTGACTGTCCCAAACCCCATGGACCCTCCTGTCTTCTCTGAATTCCTCCTGCCACAGTTCCCAGCATGTGAACAGACAGAAATCAGACAAAGCAATGGCTTAGTCTAGGGGATCTACAGACTAAACAAGGCAGGACCAGAGAATGCATTGGGGTTATACTCCTCCACAGTACCTCTCAAAGCCCTCTGATACTGGGGCTGTTTGGTGCTGGAGGGCCCAGGGCAGGCAGTCACCAAGCTGTCCCCTTCTCGTCCATTTCAGGAGCCCTACCTGGCCTCTCCAGCCACCTTGCCTCTGACCAGACCTTGACATATGGCTCCTGCCTCCAAGGAAGGAAAATAGATAGTCCTGGAAGTGACAGGCTCTAAACTACTTGGTTGGAAACAGTCTTTGGGAGCACAGGGAGAAGAACTGGGCCACTGAGCTGATTGCACTGCCCCTGGCAACCACACGTCCCAGCAGGTTGAGTCGATACTGCAGTGCTCCGGGATGTGGCTTCCTGAAGCTCACAAAGAAATCTATATTGTTTTCAGGAGCGACCAACATTTCTCAAGGCAGCATGAGTCCCCTCTCATCTGTAGGTAGCTTAAAGGGACACAGAAACCAAGCTCTTGAGGTGATAAAGCCTCAGGCCCCAGACTGACATCCTTAAAAGGGAACACAGCATTTTACCTGCATGCTTACCCTCCCTCATTCCTAGTGCTGATGCCTCTCAGCCCCATGATTGTGATGGAATCCAAATTGAGATATGATTTTTTAAAAATCTTCCTCTTTTCAATCTAGTCTAATAATAGTAGCTAATGTGTATTTGGTTTTTATTATGGTCTAGGCTGTCTAGAAAATACATTATATGTATTAACTCATTGAATCCTCAGAAGATCCAACCCCATAGAGTAGAATACTATTAGCATCCCTTTTGGCGGGGGCGGGCAGAGGACTCTTAAGCACAGAGCAGTTAAGTAACTTTTCAATGTCACTCAGATCTCCAGAGGTAGAAAAGCCCATGCTTTTTGCCAGCACGCCATTCCACCTCTTCAAGGGTGAGAAGTCAATACCAAAATTTCAGTTCTATCCCTTGCTAGCTCTGTGACTTAGACAAGCTACCCAACCCCTGATCCTCATTTCCTCTCTGTAATATGGACATAAGAGCAAACCATGTCTTTCAGGGTAATTTCTAGGTTTTACTCGGCTAATCTATCAAGATTTCCAGCCCCACTCCCCATCCTGTTCTGAGCTCTAGCGATGCCATGTTATTCTTTGTGGGTTTTTGGTGGGTTTTTGTTTTTTTTTTTTTTTTTGTACCGAGGATCAAACTCAGGTCCTTGAGCTTGCACAGCAGATGGCGAAACCACTGAGCTAAATCCCTGGCCCTGTGCCATGTTATTCTTATAGCTCACACATTCCTTTGCCTCTCTGCCTCCTCTGCCTGGAGTGATCTCTACCTCCTTCTTTTCTAGCCAGATCTTCTCACCTCACAGATCTCAACTGCATGCTGCCTCCTCTGAGAAGCCTTCCTGACTTCCCACTTCTGCGCTGTTGGGTGTTCTCCCTTAGCCCTGCACATCCTATTGTGGCCCTCACCTTCCTTGACTGGAACTGTCCATGGACATGTCTGTCTCCTCCACAGGGCTGTGAGCTTTGCCAGAGCAGTGACCATGAGCTGGACCCAGCCTGCATTCTCAGTCTCTAGCAAGGAGCCTGAAACACAGGTCAATAAATATTTGTTGCTCAAACAAATAAAAATTTCTTTTTATTCGTGCTCATATTCTTGCTGAATCCTTCCAAATAGATGGCAAATGTCTTGAAGGAAACAGCCATGTCTCTCTGTTTGTCTCTGAATTCCTCTGTACACCTGGCACAGAAGAAGTGGAGCTGGGACTAGGTGTAGACCAGTGAAGTACCTGGGCACAAAAGGGAAGGAGACACTGACTCTCAGCTCTGTGCAAGAGTAGGTCAGGCACAGAAGGTCCTGATTCAAATCAATGGATGACCCAATAGTTGGGTTATAAATTTCCACCTTTGCTCCCCAGGAGTTCTCAGGCTTATGCTGATTCATATCCATCATCAAAGACTGAGCCACACCTCCAAGCTTTCTTTGGGACCTGGCATCTGATGCGATGCCTGAGCCCATGAATGTAATGGCTGATGCTAGGCCCAGAACTACCACACTAAGTTAAAGCTGTCAGAGAAAAAATACTAAGATTTTCAAGGCTGAGCAGGATCCTACTCTATGAAGACCAAGGAAATGTAATAGATGACCCAGAAAAGCTGGTTTAAAATCAGTCAGGGAGGTGAGAACATTCCAGGCAGAGAACTAGAGGAACCAATGTGAAGTTCTTCAGGGCCTACAAGAAACTCATTCAATTGAAACTCAGTCTATATCCAATGAGCATGGCCAGAGTTAGCAATAACCTTTTGCTTTTGTACAAAGTCTGAAAAGTACTATCCCATCCATTATTTCATTTGATCCTTGCAAAAGAAAGAAAAAGAGTTAAAATTATTCCCATGTCATTGATGAGAAAACTGAGGTTTAGAAATCAAGTAGCTGAGCTGTTTGCAGGGTTACAGACCTCTAACTCCAGCTACTCAGGAAACTGAGGCAGGATGATTGCAAGTTCCAGCCTAGCTTACACAATTTTGTGAGGCTCCATCTCAAGGGTTAGGGGTGCAGATCAGTGCAAAGGCCCTGGGTTCAATGCCCAGTAAACAAAATAAGAGAGGAAGGGAAAGAGGGAAGGAGGGAAGGAAGGAAGGAAGGAAGGAAAGAAAGAAAGAAAGAAAGAAAGAAAGAAAGAAAGAAAGAAAGAAAGATAGGTGTAGGGGTTGTGGGAGAGGAAGGGGAAAGGGAAGAAGGGAAAGGAAAAATTATGAGAAAGAAAAAAATGGAAACAAAGTCTTTGTAAATAGGGAAGGGTGGTGGAGGTGAAGGGCTCACAGGTAATGGGGAAAAAATAAGAACTAAGATGCATCATGTTTAGGTACAAACACCCAATGATAAATGTAAATGTATTGTATACCTACAATGTACCAATTAATATATAAATAAAAAAAAAAGAAAGGGTGCCCACAGCTAGAGAGGCTGCCTTGCTTGGCTTCTTTGGTTTCCCTGCCCTATGGCTGGGTGGTGGCATCTTGTGCTGACTCCCTATCCCGAGTGTCACCTTACTCCTGCACAGAGTTTGAGGGTCCAGTGTCCTATAAGCTGGATTTCCAAGAATCATTTTTGAGAGTAACTAGGAAGCATTTGGGGTTTCCATCCTTCTCTCAGACCACTGGAGAGAGGTCCAGGGGAACCGGGAGGGAAAATCTTGTTCTGTCACTCTGGCTTCTTGCCCAGCCCTGGCAAAATGGAAGTGAAACAACTAAGGCCTCAAAGGCAGTACTTTGGCTTAAGTGAAAACAGCAATTCAAAGGCTCTCAGCAAACAATGCGGACAGCATGTCACCGCTCTCTGATGTGTCATCCAGACCTGGCTTCATTCAGCAAGGAAGGACATGCCCGCTGTCTTTGTGGTTTGGACAGGAAGGACAAAACAGGCTGGATTAGCTAACCCCTGCTGGTGGTGAGATGGGAGCCTGAAATTCAGCTAGCAGACTCCTTGACTCCGGGGGCCAAGAAGTTAGCAGTGTCCAGCGCCAGCCCAGCATGGCTCCTGTCACTGACAGCCAGCCGGATGACCCAAATGGGCTGATGGGAGGTCACAGCAGGGACGTTTCCATTTTAACCCCATTGTTTAGCCAAATGAAGGCAAGATGTTCCTGCTCCCCTCTGGAGAAGTCTGCCCGACTTCAATAATTTCTGAATGCTGACAGATAATTCAGAGATATTGGATATTTCACCACCTGGGGACTGCCCTTCGCAACCACCGCAATCAGTTATGCTCGCCAACCAGGGGCCATGCAGAGGCCCCGGGCCCCCTCACGCCTTTACGATCAGGCTCCAGCATCTTGAAAAGTATTGCTTGAATTTATTTATATAATCACGTTAGGAAGGCAGTGAGTTATTGTGAAGTCAGCATTCTTCCATCTTCCTTCCCACTAATCCTTTGTTTGAGATTCTGCTCCAAGGAGTCCGATTACTAATGCAATTACATGCTACCTGGTAAAGGGTAATCCAAAAAAATTAAACCACTGCACATATTGTATTTTTCGCTCAGAGCCACCCTCCTCCTAAAACCGAGTGCTGACATAGATCAATTAGTTACTGATTTTATGACTCCCTGAATTTTAGGACACACAGACTTTTGACATTCCCCTCCCAGGCACATAAGTCATCTTAAAGGGAAATGCTGCCTTTCATTTGGAGTACAAGTTTCAGGATTCCCTGAGCAAAAACAAACCCAACAACAACAGAACATGAGGCAGCCACTCATCTGAGCAATATATGTGTGTTTTATCCTGATATTGCTAAAACCAAAGGCCTCAGGCTGTCTCCTTGGTCCTCATGGGTCCCTCTGTCTTCCATTCACCATAGAATAGATGCAAAAATGAAGACAATAGTACTGCAGACCCTCAGAATATTCTTCTTGGCATGGCGCGGGAGCTATGACATTAAACCTGTGGAGAAGAATCTGTAATCCTGCAATAATGCTTGCTTCTGCAAAAAAACATGTGATATTATAGATATTACCTCAACATGAGTTTTAGGCTTTCAAATATTAGATCGACCTATAAACAAACCACACTGATCGGACCATGGTCACAGAACAAAATGCAAATATTATCCAACTTAACAATACAAAGGTAAGGATGCATAGCCCCCTGCAGGGGTGGAAAGGACTTGGAAGGACTGGGGAGGCAAAAGTATTATCTGTGATGCATAAAAGAAGATGTGGACATCTTAGAATGTGGTGGAAGTTGCACAGATGACCAACAAATGGAGGAACAGAAACAGTGCTTTAGTTATATTTGGAAAAGAGAGGACAGAATGGGGAAGGGGTGCTGCTATAAAGGAGATAAATCTTTGGCTTCATCATGGGAGGAAGCCAAAAGACCATCTAGAATTGATGAAGTAAAAGCAACTGTGCAATTACAGAATTTAGACATATGGAGTAATCACCAAAGCAAGTAAAAACAGAGACTACGCAAGTGGTGCCTTCAAGATGGTGTCAGAGGGTGATATAAGTGCTAACTTTCAGGGCAGGGATAAATAGTGGCTTTTGGGGGAACCAGTGACACTCTAGTCTTGATCCGGGTGATGGTTACAAGAGATTTCACTTCATAAAAAGCAAGAGGCTGAGGCAGGAGGATCACAAGCTTGAGTCCAGCCTAGGCAACTTAGTGACTTAGCAAGAACCTGTCTCAAAACAATAAAAATCAAAAGGGGCTTGGGATGTACCTCAGTGTGAGGGTTCTGGGTTCAATCCTCAATACCATCAATCAATCAGTATTTTTTAAAAAGCATAGGCAATACTTACGATATATGTGTATTTTTCTTCTTATAGATTGTTTCAGCTAAAAGTTTCCCTAAATAAAAGTAGCCTCCTCTGGGCATCAGGACTAGGAGAAATCAGGGAAGACATGAAGCACTATTGTTTTTCATGTCAGCCCAAATGGTGGCTCCATTATTCTTAGCCACATGCATGTATTACTTGGATGAAAATTAATTATTTTCATGCTGTTTCTTACTGGCCCCTCGGGTGACTTCTCATTTATAAAGTTCCATGTCCCTAATGGCAAACCCTGAGTGGTGTGTCTAAGCTCCAGGCAGAAGGCTATCAGCTGATCTAGGAAAGTGACTTTCTAAACATCAGAGCCTCCAACAATTCGAGTAGAGAGTTCTCCGTCATTGGAGGCACCCAAAGCAAAGAGATGGAGAAGGAGTTTTGTCCAGGTGAGCACAGATGCAGTCTGGTCATTGCTAAGATTCCGAAAATCATTCTGGAAGCTGTATATGCTATGGTTGGAGACACCTGTTTTTTATTTGTTTGGATATTTACCTCTTCATCCAGAAAGAAAACTTGAAAAGTCAAGAATCCCACTGGGAAAAAGAATATTGCATGGAGCCTAGACAAGGTCAGAACCAGAAGGAGAACTGGAAGGAGAGCAAAGGAAGCCCTTTCTCTAGCTTGATGTTAAAGGTGAGCAGCCAGTGAGGTGGCCCTGTGGGGGAGAAAGTGCCAGCTGGACCGAGTCAAGTATGGGTGCTCCAAGACTGGGGCACTGTGCTTCACTACCCTGGCCAGGGCCACGCAGATGGCCAATGAGGTCAGCCTTCCAGAATAGGAATATCTTCTCCCCTAGCAGAAGCCACTACTCCAGGGAACAGCAAACTATAGCTCACAGGCCAGATCTAGCCCACAACCTGTTTTGTACAGCTCATAAACTAAGAATGGTTTTGACATTTTTAAATGGTTGGAAAATATCAAAATAAAGATAAAACACACATCATGACACATGTAAATAATATGATATTTGAATTTCAATGTCCATTAATAAAGTTTTTATTGGAATACAAAAATTCCCTATGCCATATAGTCTACAGCTGCATTTGGTATCACAGCAGAGTTGAGTGGTTTTGAAAGATCATATGACCCACAAAGCCTAGAATATTTACTATCTAGCTTTTACAGAAAAATGTTAGCAAAACTCTGTTTTACATGATGACTAATACAAACAGCATGAATTTATCTAGCATTTTTTAAAGTGTTTTACTAAAGATTGAATCCAGGGCCTTCTCACTCAACTACATCCCCAGCCTATCTGTCTGTCTGTCTGTCTGTCTATCTATCTATCTACCTATCTAATTTCTTTTAATTTTTTTTTGAAACAGAGTCTAAGTTGCCCAGGTTGGGCCAAGCTTGCAGTCCTCCTGCCTTGACTCTCAGAGTGCTGGGATTATAGGCATGTACCACCATGCCTAGTTTAACTAGTACTTTTAATTCTCAAAGTACTTGTCTAACTTTCTCATTTTTTTCTGGTTGAAAGTTTTTTAAAATGGGCAAAAGACCTGAGCATTCTTTTGTCTTCAAAAGAAAACATACAAATGGCTAACACACATATGAAAAATGCTCAATATCACTAATTATCAAGGAAATGAAAATCAAAAGTACAATGAGACACCATCTTACTCTAGTTAGAATGGTTATTATTGGAAAGTCAAGAGATAACAAGAACTGATGAGGATGTAGAGAAAAGGAAAGTTTCCACATTTTTAGTGGGCATGTAAATTTAGCATAGCCAGTATAAAAAACAATACGGAGGTTCTTCACAACATTAAAATAAAACTACCCTGTGATCCAGAAACCCCCCTACTAGGTATAAATCCAAAAGTCTTAAAACCATTTCATCAAAGAGATACCTGCACTCCCATATTTATTGGGGTACTATTCATGGTAGCCACGACATAGAATCAGCTTAAGTGTCCATCAACTGGTGAATGGATAAGGAAATTTGGCATTATATATACAATTACTAGTCATCTGCAAAAATGACATCTTGCCATTTGGGACAACATGGATAGACATGGAAGACATTATGTTCAGTGACATAAGTCAGCCACAGAAAGACAAATAGCAAATGACGTCATTCATTTGTAAAATAAAAAATGCTAATGCCATAAACAATGAGAGTAAAATAGTGATTATCCAAGACTGGGGAGGGTAAGAGAGAGGGGAGTGAGGTTGGTCAGTGGGTACGGTGCTACAGCCAGGTAGTAGGAGTAACTTCTGTTGTCTTATCAGAGGGTAGGGGGCCTATGGTTAACCATATGTGTTGTGTCTGTCAAAATCATTGGAAGAAAGGATTGTGAATGTTCTCACTAAAAAGGAATGATCAGTGTTTAAGGTGATGGATATACTACTTACCCTGAATTGATCATTACACAATGTACACATGTATCAAAATACCACGTTGTACTCCATAAATTAGTGCAATTATTATGTGTCAAACTAAAATAAAAGGAGCCTTTAAAAAGACAAAAATAATAGCAATCATAAAATGTAAACAAAAAAATCTTCATTTACAGATTCCTCATTTAACATGGGGGAAAAGCGAAGTTTAGAGAAAGTGCCCCTACACCACTTTTCAGCACTTGCCTTGGGGCTCGTGCTTGCAGGGTTAAGTCCTTACTTGTCTCTCTCCCAGCATGGGGTTCAGAGAGGAAATCCTGGGCCAACTAAGCAAAGTAGCCGGTGTGTGGCACCTACCTGTAATCCCAGCATTTAGGAGGCTGAGGCAGAAATATTAGGAAATCGATGCCAGCCTAGGCTACAGAGCAAATCTGAGCCCCTGTCTCAAAAAGAAAGTCCCTCCCTCCAGCAAATAAGACAAAATGTTCCTACCTCAACTCATCAAATTACCAACTCACTGAACTCACTGAGGTTTTGTTGAAGGGAAAATGTGATTTTTCTCCTATAATACTGCTGTTGCTTCTAAAACCAAGCAGGCTTTCCCTTAAGTGCACCTCCTCTTCTCTGTCATTACAGATGTATGTGTATGTTTTGATTTGGGGTGGGAAGCAGCCAGGGAAAATGCCCTAGAGCCAGGTTAAGGCGGTTTCACGGTTTCACGGCCTGTGGGGCAGAGGCAGGAGTTAACACTGACAACAGATTCCTCAGTTACCAGCTCAATTGATCAATTGGTGAACTATTTTGCTTGCTTGACAAATTGATTTCTGGTGAACTGACTCTGGCCAGCTTCCAAAAAAACCTCAAAGCTGGGGCTGGATTTTGGGTCCCAGATGATCATCTGAGGGATTCTCTGTGACACACTGAAACCAATCCTTCCCTGTGGAGGCCCTGGGCCCTCAGCAACACCCAGCCAGCTGCCCAGGACTCAGCTGGGGGCCTTGTGCCTGGACATGGCCCCCCTGCAGCCAGGGCTCTTCTCCCAGCCTGGTGGTTGTCTTGGAGACCAAGCACTCCAGGGAGAACAACTTCCAGCCTCCCCAACACTTCCCTAGGGATGAAAGCAGAGTTCCTCAAATGGCAGGTCTTTCAACCCAAATAATACCTCTCTTCATTGCACAAAGAATAGCATCAGCCAGATAAATTCATCTTGGGGAATTTGTTTGAGGACAGCTGGGTCCCCAGCCCATTGTCTCCATGAGCCCCACTTCCAGCTCACCCCCAGGATGTTTGAGCAAAAAGTTAGGAGTAATCTTCCTCTTGTTCTCTCTGTTCACAGCCAAGTTCTGAAATCAAACTTCGAGGTTAAATCCTGACTCCTTACAAGCTAGCTGTGTCATCTGAGTGATTTCACTCTTCTGAGTCTTGGTTTCCTTATCTGCAAAATAGAGATTTTAAAAAGCAGCATCTAATTCATAGCATAGTGAGGATTCACTGAGATAGTGCATCAAAAGCCCTTAGAACATCGTGCGGCTGAGAACTGCTAAACACTATCCTGCTACTAATTCCTTTGGAGGGAGAAACTCTGGCCAGAGTAAATAAGAGGTGCTGGCTAGAAGAAGGGCTGGAGTCCACCAGGCTGCCCTTCACTGCAGGCCCAGGGCTGGTAATGATAACCCAAGAGGGCTGGCTGTTTGCTTGGCCAGTCCAAATGACTTATTACACCAGCCCCTGGCAAGGGAATAGAAAGGAAGAAGATAAAAAATCAGAACATCGATTTTTCCAGCACGTGAAACCAGCAGTGTTATTTCCAGATCCATCCCTTTTTGAAATTAAATTAAATAAAGTTTAGCTCAGTTTGTCAATTTGCTGAAAACCATCTCCGCCCAACTCTCTCCTTCGAGGTGACGGGCTTATAGAGGATTTTTTTTCCTAGGGAAGCATTATTGCATTAGGAGAAGCGTGAGCTTGTGGTGATGTTCCAGAATTTTAAGAGCTTTTCAACCCAATGAGGTGTCAATTTGCAAGTACGTTTTCCATAACCATTAGGTAGGCATTTTAACAAATGGGGGCTGTGGTGAGGGAGAGTCCTCCAGGAGTGAGTTACAGCTGCAGGACACTATTCTTATTCAGAAGCACAGTCCCCAAGGTGGTGAAATTGTCTACTTGCCTCATAGATACACTTTTGATAAACCAGAAGTATATTCCTCTTTTACTTCAATTATGAGATTTTTTTTTCTTTCCCTCAAAAACAATAAAGGTGCCAGTTATTTCAGGTGAGAAAACATAATCTTGAGGCTGCCTCAAGGAGAGGTGTTTGCCAAGCCTAAACTGGCCCAGGTGAGGGGCTAATAAAAGCCTCTGGAGGGGCCAGGCGGGGACAGACAGGAGTAATAAGTGGCCTGTCAGTCATCCTACCAGCCAAAACCAATTAGAGTGACTTGGGGGGAGTTTACCCACATTAACAGGCTGGGAGTGAGGGGTTGATAAAACCTGGTTCTACATCCCCTGGTTCATTGGGAAGAAGGGTCAGTAATCGCCTCCACACTGTCTAGACTTCCATCTGCCCCCAAGATGCCTGATCACTGAAAGGTCAGGACCACAGTGTCCAGGAAGAGGTAAAGATGATCCAGGGACCAGTCTTTAATAGAAAGTCATGGGTCCAAAAACTTGCAACTTGTGAGTCCTGTGGTGTTCTGGAGCTTGGTCCTAGGTTCCGTGGGCTGTCCAGGTGGGTTACACAGAGCTAGGGCTCACTTCAGCCTTTCAAAGCCAAGTTCTGCCTTTTTCTTCAAAGCAGAATCAAGTGGCCCCACCTATTGAAACCATCCTCAACCTTTCTGAAACAGAGCTGGGCAGTGTGTCCTCCCTGCTCCTAGGACATCTCACACATTTCCCAGGGAACACCTCCAGCACCCAGATTCCAAAGGTAGGGTCCATTTCCAGTATTCCCAACAGTACTGGGTACAAAGGAATGGTGTTCAGGAAGTGTTGGCTGATTGCATGAAGAGAGGATCCCAGGTAAATTCCTCCAAAAAATAAGGACAATAGGTTGCCAAAATGTTTGGCCTGAGTTCATTCTAGAGCATTTCGGAGTTGGGGAAATTTTGGAGAAGTCCAAAGGACTATTTAAGTAAATTGGGGCATATCCATTCAATAGGGTATTACTCAACCATCAACAAAGATGTAGCAGATGTATATTTAAGCCTGTGAAATGATATTTGTTGTATATGATTAAATGGGAAAAGGCAAGTTACAAAGCAGTTTGAGCTCATCTCTATGGAGCAATAAAGGTGCTCTCTCTCTTTCCCTCTCTCTCTCTCTCTCTCTCTCTGAAAGACACACACACACACACACACACACACACATCATACCTTGGTTGTATCAGTAGAAGAGAAGTACCAGATCACAAGAGCTGCTGTTGAAGTATCTAATTTCAGAAGAACATTGAACAGATGATCTTCATTCGGAAGAAGGTGGCTAACAGAACAAATCCAAAACCCTATCATTGGAATAAGAATTGTATGAACTGAGAGCTCTCCTAACACAAAAAAAACTCCAACCCTTGCCAATGATAACACTCACAGCATGAGCTAAAGTCTCCTAAGAAGCAGAAGGATTCAAGAAGGCTTCACAACCAAGGTACCCCAGACCTGGGTCTTTTTCACAGGTAAAGGTGGTGGTGCCTTTCAACTTGCAGCCACTGGTCAACCAACTTCATTCAGTATTTTGGCTTTTCCTTTTACTATCTGTACCATTATTTATTGAATATTTTTCTTTTAGACTGTCCTGGTTTTTAAAAATATGTTTTGAAAAAAGTACCTTTTTCCACTAATTATATGAAAAAAATATGATTGCTTTCACAAACTAAAGAAAGCAATAGTACAAATGCATGTTTTAAAACATTCTGAAGTTGTTCAATTCCAGTTTAATATCATTGGGGAAAGCTCTGTGCCAAGAGAGCTGCTTCCTCTTTGTTATAAAGAAGAGTTCAGCAGGTGTTCTACAGGTCCTAAAGACACCCTAAGATGGCTGGGGTGAAGCTGAGTGGCACAGCACTTGCCTAGCATTCTCCAAGCCATGGGTTCCAGCCTCAGCACTAAAAAGTTAAAAAAGGTACACTCCCCCCCCACCCGCTCCAGGCACTCTGCCCTGGCCAGAGACTCATGGGAGGGACCAACTTACTTTGCCACCAAGGGATCCAGGGTAATGTCTTGCAGCATCCTGGTAGGCAGAGGAGAGCAGGATGGGCTTCCAGGACTTGGTACAGTGTGGTGCAGACAAGACAGCCCAGGCTCACTGAGGCTGTAGAAAGAGGCAGTGGAGAGCTAGAGGGGCAGGCTGACACCCTTGGCACAAGTGTGCCCAGGAACAAAACATGCACCGCATTACACAGAGCAGTGGAACAGGGTAATTTTTCTCTGTAATTGTGTCATCACTTTGTCTCCTGTGCTATCAATATATTAGCCATTCAGAAAATAAAAGGCATATTCTAATATATAAACACACACACACACACACACACACACACACACACACACAAAATCCCTTGGACAACAACATTCAAAAAAGCCAAGTGGTCCAGGCATGGTGGAGAACAAAGACCTTGGAGTCAAGCTACCTGGAGTTAGACGATGGCTCTGCCACTGACTGGGACTGTGGTCTTGAGTGTCTTTGCTTCTCAAGCCTCAGTATCTTAATCTGTAGAGGGGACGTGAACAGTGCCTATCCATTGGGTTACTGGACATATTAATAAGGTGATGAATGGAAAGCCCTTTGCCCTTCCGTTATGACCTCCACTCCTATTTCTCTAATTCTTTAAGTGCATGTCTATCTTTTCTCTCTCTGTATCCACATTGCTTCCTGTTATAAAATAAAAGTGAGGCATATTTTGTGTCATTTATTATGTGTAGTTAATAGACTGTCATTTTCCCTGCTCTTAATTTTAATAAGTTAACAAGGAGAACATTCCCATTTCTAGGAGCAAATAGGCTGGCTCCATTAAGTTGCTTTTTACTTCTCTCAGCTTCCAATTGATTTCAGGAGTGAGGGCTAGTGACTTTTGCAGGCTGGCAAAATTGATCTCTAGCCCTGATTCAGACTGGGATTCAGATTGTGAGCCAGTTCTCCTGTGTAGATATCCAACAATACTCACATGCACACCACACACACACCACACACACACACACACACACACACACACATTCGAAAAGGACAATGGTGAGAATGCACTCTTCCAAATCAAGCACCTTCCAGACAACAATGGCAGGCATAGAGCCAAAGAAAGGTTGAAATGTTTCTGTAGTTTCATTTCTTTGAATATTGCTGTGGCCACTGTTTATAGAAGTCAGTAAATCTCAGTTTAACTGCTGCTATTGATTGGGGAGGGCACAAACAAAGGTGCAAACGAATTTGGGCCACCTCCTGAAGTGTCCATTGTAGAGGGCATTAAAGATGTGATGTATTTGTTATGTGTTCTGCAGACCCTGGTGTGTCTCTGTCACCCTCTGCCCTCCATCATCCATGCTGCTTTCTAAAGATAGACAGGAGGGTCCTGCAGGACTCTCACTCTTCACTCATTAACAGTAATCAGTAAGCCCTGTGGTATTCATTAAAATGTTTCTGCGTGGCACTACAACAATATTTTTTTCTTGGAAAGCCAACTTTAGCTGCTGTGAAGTCAAAGAAATATATAACAATTATGAAGAAGGTAATCTCCACTGTACTTTTTTATTTTGAGTTCATCCTGGGGGTGGTCGAGCAGTTGCAATTTATTGCCACTCAGACCCAGGAGCCTCAGTTGAATGACATTGACTGGGGTTGTGCTCGGCTCCACTGAGGCTGTGCATATGTGAAGAAAGGTAAAAAGCCAAAAAGTGACAGCCCTCCACTCAGAGGAGCTGGCGACTTCTGACCCTACCTGAGTTTGGTTTATGACTTTCATATCCTTGAAGTTATTTAAAAGAAGATGAGATATGACAGGTGCTGCAGTTGGCAAAAGCAGCCAGTTGATTGCATTCTGAGCTGCCAGTGGGAACCCCCTCCCTGGACATCGTCAGCACATTTGAAAGCAGTCAGATCATTGCTGTCTTCTGCATTTCTCCTCGACCTGCGGCAAAAACCTGGTATGCAGAGAGGTAGAACTGGATGTTGGTTTTCTGATGGCCAGCTTGTGTCCCCATCCCCCATCTCAGCACATGGGTCTGCCCCACATCATCCACAGCTCAAACCTTCCATGCCCATGGCTCTATGGCCACAGCTATGGCCCTGGAGGATCCTGGTGGAAATGATGGTGAGCCAGAGCCCCCACTGTGTCCACTGGCATGCTCTGTGATGGCTAATCTTGGCTGTTGGCTTGACTGGATTGAAATATGCCTAGCAAGGTGTCTGGACCACAAGGACATTAACCTCATTGATGGCTTAACCCACTGCTCAGTCCATAGCTGAATACGCTACCAGGAGGTAGGGCCCAGTTCAAGGAAGTAGATCACTGGGGTATAGGTATAGGCCTGTGAAGGGCATAGCTTCTCTCTCTCTCTCTCTCTCTCTCTCTCTCTCTCTCTCTCTCTCTCTCTCTGTCACCCAGCTCCCATGAGGTCAAGAGCTTTCCTCTACCATACCCTTACACCATGATATTTCTGTTTACTGCAGGCCTAGAAGCAACAGAGCCAAATGAGCATGGACTAAAACCTCTGAAACAGTGAACCACAACAAACCTTTTCTCCTTTGAGTTGTTTTTTCTCAAGTTTTTGATCACAGAGATGAAAACCTGACTGGTGCATGCTCTTCATGTGTGGCTGCAGATGCTAGAGAGGAAAGTAAGCAATGGTAAGAAGAGAAATACAGCATCTATATGAGCTGGAAAGAAACATACAGTAATTCCTGCCTTACCCATCCATGGGGGATACCTCCCAAGACCTCCAGTGGATGCCTAGAATCACAGATAGAACCAATACCTATGTACACTATGTTTTTTCCTATTGGGTCAAGAACATGCAGCTTTAATGTAAAGGAAGAACTATGTGGCTTCTCTTTGGTATATCCAAATTTGCAGCATCATTCCTCTTACACTTTAGGTTCACAACTAAGTAAAATAAGAGTGACCTGGAAATAAGCACTGTGATAGCCAGACAGTTTATCTGATTATGGAAGTAGCTCCTAAGTTTATAAAGGTAGGGAAGGAAACACAGCATGGATACATTGGGCAAAGGGATGACTCCCATTCCAGGCAAGATGCAGCAGGATACTGAGGTTTCATCATTCAATCAGAAGAGTATGCAATTTAAATCTTAAAATGCTTACAGGAATGTAGGTGGACAGGAGGAATGACTTCTAGTGCTCTGTAGCACAGTAGGGTGACTATGGTTGACAACAATTAATTGTTTCAAATCAGAGAGCACAGAGGATTTTGAGTGTTCTTAGCACAAAGAAATGGTATATATCTGAGGTCATATGCCAGTTACCCTGATCTGATCAGTACTCATTGTACACAAGTACTAATGTCACACTGTACCCCATAAATATGTGCAATTACTATATTCCAATTAAAATAGATAGTAATGAAAAATAAATAAAACTTACAAACTGTTTAGTATTTCCATTTAACAATTTCAGACTATGATTGACCACAGGTAACTGAAACAGAAAGCAGATAAGGGAAGATTATTGTAATTTGGGTGCCTCTGTATGAGATGAAGCTGAATAAGGATAAGTAAGAAACTGTAGGCTGAAAGGTGAGATGGAGATGCCCAGGCCCAGGAAGTCCCCAGAGAACCTCACCAAATTAGGCTGCTATTCTTTCCCATCTTTCTCCAGCCTACTCCTATAGACACTGTCATAGTCCAGGTTCAGAGACAGGCAAATTCAAATTCTAGTTCTCCCACCAACTAGTCAACTGTGTGACTTGAAGCCAGGAACACAACCACTTTGAGCCTCCATTACCCCATCCTTAAAAATGGAGAGTGATCTTCATGCTATAGGAGGTTGAGCAGTAGCAGAGATGGAGCCATTTGTAGACTCCTTAGCACAGGTCAAAGGTCATGGTGGGAACTTTCAGACAGTCTACTTTCTTTCCTCCAGTCCTAACTGGACCAGAAACCCAATATCATCCATAGCTCATCAATAGGAAGGGCACTGGGCCCTCAATCCAGGATCTGGGGCACTTGCTCTGCCTCTGCTGAGTCTTTGGTTAAGCTTCAAGCTTCCCTCCAAGGAAAAATGGCATGCTTTATATAAATATTGCTGATGTTGCATCCAAATCCTCTTCTTTGAGAAGGTACAAATAAGGTACATTTCAATTCTTGAGGCTGAGGGCTCCCAGCTGTACCCTTCTCTGGAAATCTGCCCTTGACTAATGGGAATCCTCCTCCCTGGAGAATCCTGGAGAGTTAGGCACATCCACAGCTGTACCTTGTTGGGACCCCACAAATAGTGACTGACATTGGTACAACAAATTGCTAACCTTTCTTGAAAACAATATGGCTCTGTGGAGTTGCACATGTTCTAGGACTTCTGAGGGCTCAAGCTGAGGCTACACGTAAGCTGAAACTGTCTTTACTTCCCCCTCTCTAGCTTGCTTCCTCATTACCTTACAAGTTCCTTCTGAGGGCACTCCCCAAAACATGACTTGCGTGACAATTCCCACCCCAGGCTCTGAGAAGTCAGAGGAACCTGACCAAAGTTACCTTCTGCGTTAGGCAGAATGTTCTGAGCAGAAGGAAAACTAGGCTGGCTCCTGCAGAAGCTAGATCTGGCTGACATTTTCCCTGAATAAAGGTAGTTTGATGGAGGATATGGAGAGCCAAAGGGACTTGGTTCACCCTGTCAGGCAACACTGAATAGCCACACCTTGGAATGTTGTAATGCCGAATAGCTTCTACAATCTTAGCATGAGAAAGAGTCCTGTGTAGGATTCAGTTCCAATGAGAGCATGTAAGATAAAAGTCAGACCCTTCATTATAGCCTATTAGGGATTTCAAAATCCAGGGACTTTCTGCCTGTCTGTTCTTCCAGGAATGCCCTTCTCCATTATTTTCTGTATCTAGGTCCTCATCAGAGACTTAGCTTCAATGATACTCCTCGAGGAAGTCTTCTCTGACCACCTGGTCATTTTTTATCATATTTCCCTCTTTCATTTCATTTATAGCAGTTATCACCTAAAATAATTTTTATGTTTATTTGTGTTTTGTTCATTGTAAAATCTTTTATTAGTATATACCAATATGAATCCCCACCTCCTAGAACAATGTCAGGCACAGGGTAGCTACTTGATAAAATTTTACAGATAAAAGAATGATCATGTCTATACTTCTGAGTCTCTGTTCGGAGTATCATGCCTCCAGGAAAGAGAATCTGATTCTAGTGGAGTTTTGTCACACGTTCCCCTTCCTAAATTAGCCAGCACTATATCATACAGGCTTTCTGCAAAAGAGTCTTCTTGGAGATTAAATACCAATCATATGAAAGTAGGTGCCTAATATGTGACCATCCCCTGTCCATGTTAACCATACACAGGAACCATGGTTTGAATCACAGAGCCCACTGCCATACTAACTGCCACAGGCTTGCTCCCCAGTTTGGACCTCTGCCTTCACAGTGACAGTGGCCTTGGGCTTTGTTTGCTAGACCCTCAACTATGATCTCTGAAACTGGCTCTCCCCTTGGTATTTTTATTCTTCCGCTCTCCAAAGAAAGGAAAAGTACTTAAACTCTCACTGACTGACACCAATCAGCTAAACACCAGGAGTTTGTGCTTCTGTTTCCTTCACAGTCGCATTCACAATCATCATTTCATCCAGTCCCACCCCCCTCCCCACCTGAGAGGCAGTCCCTACTGGGGTGCTACACTGGAAGATGGAAATTTTGGTCTCCTAAGGCAAGGAGCTGCATAAGATTGAAGGAACACAAATGGAAGTAGAGTGAAGTGATGGAGAAACAGCATCCTAAGGGTATTGTCTGAGCCTCTGGCTCTTAAGCTGATCTACCCATAGACTGTTCTGGAGTGTGTGTGTGTGTGTGTGTGTGTGTGTGTGTGTGTATCAGTAGTCATTTTGAGTTGAGTTTCTGTCCCTTCAATTTATTAAGCCCAGATAATGAAGCCCTCTCAACATGACATTCTGGGACCTACTCACAAAGATGCTCAAAAATTTTAGAAAGAGCTTTTGATTCTTATTCTTTAAGTTCCAATTTGGAACCATTCACTAGTTATGTCATTAACTAGGTTTGCAGCTAGGGTGGGAAACAGGCAAATTCTGGAGCCAGACTATAAGAGTTCAAACCCTGATTCTCCCACTTATTAGCAATGTGGGTTTGATAAACTAAGTTAGTCTCTCTGATTTTCATTCCTGTTATCAGGACAACATTGACTATGTGGTAATAACAAGTAATCCAGAAAAGCAATATTTTTCTTTTGGTACCAGGGATTGAACTCAGGTCCTTGCGCTTGCACAGCAGGTGGCGAAACCACTGAACTAAATCCCGGCCCAAAACAATTATTTTAAATAAGAAAGCCAGGGGAGTAGTGCCACACACCTGTAATCCTAGCCTTCTGGGAAGTTGAGTCAGGAAAATTACAAATTCAAGTTCAGCCTGGGCAATTTAGTGACTTAGCAAGACCTTGTCTGAAAAATAAATATTTTAAAAAATGGAAGGGTTCAAAATGTAGCTCAGTGCAAAGGCCTTGGGTTCAATCCCCAATAGGGTGAGTAGATAGGAAGGATAGATGATGGAGAGATAGACAAACAGATAGACAGAAAAGGCATTTCTCACACTCCACGTCCATCGTGGGTTTTCTGGGGCATCTGCTGCTCATCATCCTCACTTGGAACCCAGATTGATGGGGTATTTGACATACGGAGCATTGCCAGTCTTTGTGACAGAAGAAAAGAAACTAATCACATGCTGGCTCTTAAAGCTTCTTCCTGGAAAAGACTCATGCCACCTATGCTCTCATTTCACTGGTCAGAGAAGGTCCCATGTCCATTCCTAACTTCAGATGGGCCAGAGAACTGTACAACTCAGGATATGCTTAGAAGAAAAGTCAGAAAAATCTCTTGAGCAGCACCAGTAAGTACCACAGTTATCTCATGAATTATAGGGATAAAAATTGTACCTATTTAGATTTATTCTAAAAGTTAACTGAGTTAGTCCACAGAAAGCCCCAAATCTGTGGTTGACACATAAGTGTGCACTTAACAAGTGATACTTAGTTATCACTGTGCAGCACAGCCCAGCCCCTGGGTCTCACATCCACCACCCATGCCATGTGAGAAGAGGCTCACAATGCTGCTAGTCATGACCTGCCCACCAGAGAGCTAGAAGAGGATGTCCAGGTCACATCTGACACCAGAGGCAAGAAGGAAAAGCGGCAAAGGACAATTACAGCTTCATCACAAACCACAGGGTGGGTTCGTAATTGGCCACCACAAGCACTTCAATCCTTCCAAGACTAAAGAAGCAGAGATCAACTTGCTACCTCAAATTGGGCAACTCTTTGAGTTGACTTCACTGACTCTGCTTCTGAAACCCTGCTGGGATGGGACTCAGCCCTGCATGATAGGGACCCAGCAAACACTTCCTTGCAGCATTAACATTACCAAAACTCATGTGATATCCTACTCAGGAAGGACATACTGAATGTTCCCAACAGAATACCTCCTCATCTTAAGGGCAGAACACATAATAATGGATATTTATTTTTAAAAACTCCATGTGGAGCTTTCAAATAAGATTATGTCTAGGAATTGATCCTAAGGATATGCACTCAAAGGCATGCATTCAAAGGTGTTCATCCTCACACCCCATTGTTTGACAGCAAAAAGCTGGTTTGGACTTCAACAGCTATGTGGTTAAATAAGGGTTGATGAAGCCAGTAAAATAATTAAAATTAAGCAGAGTGTTTAAGAGAATTAGAAATTAATTAAGCAATTAAAAGAGCAAGACTAGAACTCGAATATTAAAATACATCAAATACCTTTGCATGTACTAATAAATATTTATCAAATATTAAGTGAAAGGCCGTGATGCAGAGGTGTACATATGTTATAACCCATTTGTACATATTTCAAGAGTATGTTCATAAGTGGGCTGGTGGAAACCACAGATCATTATTAACAGCAATTTCCCTAGGGAATGAACGTCTGAAGGGGTAGGGAAGGAGAGGGAGTGTGTAATTTTCATGACTGACCCTCTCATGCCATCTAAATTGTTTTTAATCATATGTCTGTGTTACATTTATATTTAGAAGCTTATGTTAAATTTTAAGGAATAATCATTGTGCATGCAGGAGGAGCAGTTAACCCTCTGCAGATCCTGCAACACTGACTGGAGCTAGGAACTGGCCCTGTGAAGCATCTTCCCAGGATGGGGAGTCCCCTGCTGACCTTGCCAAGGTGTGTTTCACCTTGGAGACCCCCAGTGATGTGAGGTGTCTGCGTCTAAGCCACTGGGCCTGGTGCTGTGGCGGTGCTGAGAGACTCTTTCCTATACAGGAATGAAGGAGGCACCAACTTCAGGTGCATCTAGCTCCAAGGCTCATCAATAATTCATCATATGGCTGCTCACCATGAGCACCTCTAGTGGGGGGTCCATTTCTCACCCACCCACCCTGCAGGGGCACAATGTTCAGGAATGCTGATAGGACAGGAAATAGAAGTACTGTGGACATTTTGACAGAGAAGGAAAATGTCACAGAGAAAGGGAGATACACACCCTCGTTCTCACAGATTGTAAGGACAGGAGCCAGGCAGGGTAGCCCCCAGACCTTGGACTCTGAAACCAAACAACTCACTGTCTTTGCCTCTTGAGAATTCCCACAAAATCTCAGTACCTGTACATCAGGGACCTTTTTAGAACATCCTGAAGTCCATTCCAGCCACAGAGCTCCCATGGAGTCAGTGGGGACTTTATTATGATTGAATTACAGCCCACGGTCCCTCTCCACCCAAATCAAGCTCTTGTCCCTCACCCTTCCAAGGTATGGATCTTAAGGGCTCTTCCCACTAAACTTCTGCATGCAAATTTCTGATCAGGAATGTGATCTAAGACAATGGACAAGCCACTTTTTAAAATTAAAATGAATTAATCAGTAAATAATATTAGTGCATTACAAAATATTGAGACAGAAACAAAACAGAGTACATCTCATCATCCCAACATAATAATTCAAAGCATATTCAATCATGGATTATTAAATACACAGGCAATTGGCAAGCCCTTAGAACAGTTTGCTTTCTTCCTCTGTCTTTTTTCCTATGCATATATTTTTCATAATGTTATAATCAAACAATATTATCTATACAATTTTCATTCTGCTGGGTTTTTCTTAGTATATTATGGTTATTAGCAATGTTATTTGAGTCTTTTGAAATATTTTAAAGTTGTATCATAACCCACTGAGTTATTGTTAGTGATCTTTCCCCCAGGAGTATGCATTCTCTGAGATGTTAAAGTACAAATTATGTTGTGATAAATATGCTAGGAGTATAGCTCTTTGAATATCAGGATGATTTTCTTGTATTAGACTTACAAAAGTAGAATGATTAAATGTAAACCTGGTGCATTTAAAACTACCTTTACAACACACAGACCCCCTTGACATAAAATCGGGAGAACTGAGTTGGTCCAGGTTCCTGCTTTTCAGCTTGGTGGTTCTGGACAAATTGAACAACCTCTCTGGGCCCCAGTGCTCCCATCTGAAAACTGTAGGACAGGACCAGGAAGGAGTAAGAGGTCCAGCACGAGCTCCTTCACAGTGCCAAGGCTGCACATCTGAGAACGACCTTTGAGAGATGGCAGAACACATGCCCCCAGAGTCTCACCTGCTGGCATGTGCAAGGGAGGATTTGCCACTCAGAGATGGCTGTAATGAATTCTCCTCTGTCCTTTCAAGTCATTGAAAGGTTTATGGCTGGATTAATAGTGTTATGAATTGAGTTAAACAAGGCTTTCCTTCCCCGGGGACTTCAAATAGTGGAAATCAGCTGAACCTATAATCCTCTTCCACATGCAGCAACTTTATTAAAATCTGTTTTAGGATAAAGAGAGGAGCCAAGTTGAGGGGGCAAAGGGATAAGGCAAAGGGGATTCAGGTGCAGGGCAGAATACCTGAAGCAGGTGAGAGCATCAGGTGTTCATAGTTGATGAATATACACTTTCTTAAAATTAGGGCATTTGGATAAAGCTACATCTCCTTTGTCATCCTCCCAGATACAGCTCCCATTTTCCATTAAGGAGTCAGGATTGGACAGCAAGTGACAAAAGGTCTTCATCTATAATATTCTCATGTTTTTAAGCTATCAATTTGATGTGTAGTCTTGAACTGTTTTGATGTTTTACCAGAGGATAACTATATACATATATGCATGATTACATGCAAACATATATAGTCAAATATACACATGCAGTCAACCATATATTGTCAAATATATACATACAAAGATATATGTATTATATATACACAGTCAACTATATACACACAGTCAAAATAAATATGCATATATATTTGTATACACAGTCAAGTGTACTTCACACTTACATGTTTGTGGAGATGCTAGTGTAAACAAACCTACTGTGCTGCCAGTTATATAAAAGTATAGTACATACTGCTGCTCGTGGTGGAACACACCTGTCATCCCAGTACTTCAGAGGCTGAGGCAGGAGCATCACTGTGAGTTTGAGGCTACCCTGGGCTACATAATGAGTTCAAGGTGAGTTTGAACTACACAGCAAGACCCTGTCTCAAAAAGAAAAGTATAGCAATACAATTACATGCAGCACATAATACAGGATGATCATAATAAATGACTAAGTTACATTTATGTGTCTACCATGCTCTACTTTTTATCATTCTTTAGCATGTACTCCTCCTACTTATTATAAATCCTGCTGTAAAGCAGCATGCTGTGTCACACTGGCAGGAGCCTCTTAGAGATGGCATTTACCATGTCTCTGGATTGCATAGAGGCCATGTCATGTGGTTGACCTGTCCCGTCTAGGTTTGTGCCAAGAATACTCCATGATGTTCACACAACAGTGTAATTGCCCAATGACATATTTTTCAGGATGAAGCCCATGGTTAATGTTTGACTGTGCATAGATATATACATTCATATACCTGTGTTAATATATATAGAGAGAGAAAGAGGCTTCCCCACAGAGAGCATGTAACATTGGTTTACATCAGTATCTTGCCATAAGTGGAGTCCTACTGTATATATTACTCATCTCCTTGCAACCATCCATGTGATACATGAGGATCTAGATCAGTCCTTGTGACTGTGTGGTAGTGGTCTAACTTTTGAATATACCACATTTGATTTAGTTGTTCCCCTGTTCACAGGCACTGAGGTTGCCTGCAGTCCTTTGTTAATAATTGCCATGGTGCAAAGACTGTCCCAGAGAGCATCCTAGAGAGAACAGTATGGATAAAGTCCCCTTGGACACCTGTTCACCATGTGCACAGGCACAGTGCATCTCTGGGGTAAAGAGAGTCACTGAGTTCTAAGGACTGGCACTTCCACTACCCTCTGTGGAGTCAGGAGCAAAACAAATAGCCAGGAGTTGCAAATTCATAGTCTTGAGTTTCTATCCAGCTAGCCAGTCTCCTGCATGCAAGCAGAAGAGTAAATGATGCCATTTTACAGACAGGGTCCAGAGAGAGATGATTCACCCTAATCCATGGAGCCTGTAAGGGTGAAGGCAAGTCAGTAAATGGCATGGCCAATGAAGATCAGGAGCATTAAGAGAAGCACCAGCTTGCTAGCAAGGCAAGCACAAGGGGAAATGGAGCTTCTCCTCCCCAGAAGGTGCTGGCCTTGGCAGCTCCTGTGTTGTCTAACACACCCAAAACCCAACAGGAGGGGGCTCCAACAAGCCCTTGCTAATTGCTAGCATCTAAATGAAGTGATTCATATGCCTTTGCCCATGCATAATTAGCTAATAAATTACAAATGAGTAATCATCTCTCAAGAGACAGCAGGAAGGAGAGCAGCCATCATACACAGACCCTAATTTTCCTTTGGGACTATCACTAAATCATGACTCCCTTTGGAATCTCAAGCAGTTTTTCCCCTTTATTATTATTACAAGGCTATTCTTGGCTTTGACAAATCAGGACTTCCAAAATCAACAAACTAAGTACTTGTTTCCCTACCTCCTTTATCTGGGAAGAACTCTATCTTCGTGATATACATCAGGTTGTGATGTGATCTCCAACTGCCCTCCTAAAAGGGGAAAGACAAGAAAACATAATAGCATTAGTACATCATAGGCTCTCAAAAGCAGCCCTTCTCCAGGCCTCAGAAGAGGCTGTGAGAGGTTCTTAGTAAAGGAAAATAGTAGCTTCAATGTCTGCCTCTGGGGCTTGTTTATCTGGGCCTGAGGCACATCCTATTGAAGAATCCCCCGTCCTGAGAAGAAAGGGCAAGGCTGGGGCATTTGAGTATTTGGTAAGTGCCCAGAGGATTCCAGGATTGGAGTCACTTGACTAAGAAAATGAACAATTTATTTTTGTTAAGCTAAAATAACAATTTCTGTATCAATAAGGAGCAGAGGTCTATCTATGTGACTTCACATCTCTAAGCACTCTGGATTATTCTACACACACACACACACACACACACACACACAGAGAGAGAGAGAGAAAGGGAACCTTGGGATGTCTTCTCCAGTCTCTGCGAGGTGTTACCACTCCATTGCAGACATCCTCTGGCATGGCTTTCCCTGTCACCCCAACATCTGCGCACTTACTAAGAATATTCTAATGTGCTGAAGCATAGAGGAGGAGGAAGAAGCTGTCTCACTTTTTCTCTCTCCGGAGAACTGGGGTCCACATTACTGAGGGTGTACTCACTCAGTACACTCTTTTACTGTAAGGGCTAGAAACAAAAAGCAAGTAGTGAAGCCTTTGGAAAGATGAAAGAATCTGAAGATTGGTTTGCAACAGTGTGAATATACTTAACATTACCAAACTGTACATTTAAAATGATTATTTTTACTCTGGATTTCTCATTATAAGAGAAATTAAAGCTTTGAGATCCTTCTCAAAGGGAAATAGGATCAAGAGATGGAGGGAGGGGTGAGGGAGGGAAAGGATAGGGGATAAAAAAAGGAATTGGGATGTGTTATGTACATTACCAACTCCAGACAAGAAATGTAAACATTATGTACTGCAAATAGAAAAAAATGGAAAGGGATCAAGAGGTGGGTAGAGGGGGGAGGGAGGGAAGGAAAAGGGGATGCAAAAAGGAATTAAGGTGTGTTATGTACATGTACTGACTCCCCACCAGGGATACAAACATTATGTACTACACACATGTACTAATAAACTAAAATAAAATTTTTAAAATAGTTATGAAGGGGAGAGGATGGGAGGAGGTTGGATGCCCTGCTCACTGCTGATGGGAAAGAGAATGGTAGAGTGGCCATGGAAAACAATGTGAAAATTCCTCAAAAAAATAAAAATAAAACTACCATATGGTCCAGCAATCCCACTTTTTGGTATGTATCCAAAAAAATTGAAAATAGGATCTCAAAGAGATATTTGTATACTCGTGTTCATGACAGCAGTATTCACCATAGCCAAGAAGTAGAAGCAATCTAAATGTCTATCTAAGGATGAATAGACAAAGAAAATGCTGCATATATATTGGATGGAATATTACTAAGCCTTTAAAAAGATGGAAATCCTATTTTGTGCTACATTGAGGATGAAATTCAAGGACACTATGCTGAACAAAATAAACCAGTCCCAAAAGAAAGCAAATACTGTGTGATTCCATTTAGATATTCCTTCTCCAAAGTACTGGAGCTCACAGATACAGAAAGTAGAAGGTAGTTGCCAGACAATGAAGACAGGATAAGCAGGGAGTCAATCTTCAATGGGTATAGAGTTTTGGGCACCAGAGATGCCCAGCAATGTGCACATAGTTGACAATATTGTACTGTACATCTGGAAATGTTGGGAAGATGAATTTCATGTCATTTTTGCCACAATAGAAAAATAGATTATGGAACATATTCACATTTCAATAAATCCTGCAACATCAAAAGTATGATTAAAATAGCAGATTTTTGTTAGGTATATTACACCATGATTAAAAATTTTTGTAAATGGTTTAAGACAAAAGGAAAATTTTTAAACTTATGTAGTTAATTAGAATGACTGAGTGATAGACGTGGAGAATTGATCAAGAAATTATCTGTTCGTTAGAAGAGAGCAAACAGCTAAGTCCGTAGATTTCACATTCTCAGTAAGGAAATCCTAAAAGGACAAAAGGAAATCTAGAAACCAAAAGATTTCCTTCTCCAGAGGGTCATGTGAGATACTTGACTCCCCCTTCCACCTTTGGGCATGAATACATTCCCTGGATGCTTTGTGCCTCAGTTTCTCCACCTGGCCCTTTGGAGGCAGGAACAGTTAGTCCATCTTATGACTCTTCATCAATAACCTTTGTATTGGACAGCTTTTTGTTGCTGTGTCCAAAGTAACTGACCCCTGAAAATTAAAGGAGGAACAGTTTATTCTGCCTCATGATTTTAGGGATTCAATCCACAATCTGCTGGCTCCAAGGCGGGAACATCATGGTGGCACAAAGCTGCTCAGCTCATGGCATCACAGAAGCGCAGCAGGGGAACAGCACCAGAGGAAGGGGCCAGAGACCGGATATAGACCCAAGGTCACGCCCCCACGACCCACCAGACACACCCAGAAGTGTGTTTTACTAATCCCCTGGGCAGCTCTTAAGCCAAGCAAGTTGGCAATGCACTTTAATAGTCACAACCTTGTAGAAAATTTTCCTTTCTCTTTTTTCTTTTTTACTTCTTTTGTTTTGATAAAGTCTTGTAAAAAAAACCTCACATACCTTCCATATGGTGCCCTTCCTGGAGGCTGGCCAACTCCCCAGCTCCCCAAGGCTGGTGTAATGCATATGCATGGGCCAAGAAGGCTGTCCAGCCACCTGCAGTGTGATCACAGCCTGTCGCCAAATGTGCCCATGTCAGCCAGCCCAGTACCACCCTCCCTCCCTCTCTGTCCCCAGATCTCCACTACACTGTCAGACCTCTGAATTAGCAGCACTCAAAGTAATTCCCTAGGCCCACAAGAGCAAAGATCACACTGGGTGTGGGCAGGTAGAGAAGAGGGCAGGTAGGAGGAGCTATCCTACCCACTGCACATTCACAAAAGGCCTCAAACTTGGACTTGAAATTTCCACCCAGTGAGGTTACGCACGGCCTCAGCAATGCACAAGAGAACTAAAAGATGACACTTACCTTCCAACTTTAAACATGGATCCCCTTGTCAGACCCTGCTGCCTGGTATGTGCTGTGAATTAAGTTTTTAAAAAATAAATCCTATAATTACCTTATGAATAGCAAATTACATTGTAGGACATTGCCACCTGTGGTAGAACACTAAAAACAGAATTAAGTTGGGAGATTATGAGTGGTTAGTATTCAAATCATAATTGCTATAAGATTGTCTGTTTTATCAAAACTTCTGAATTGCCATTCTTTTGTCATTAATATTCTGACATTTTGCATTTGTTGGAAGTATTTAGTGCAGAGTAAATTATTATGCTATATTTTCTTAAGTGTTAAAGTATTAATATGGTCAAAGAAAATACTGAAATATAGAACAACTTCTCTTGCCATGTTTTAGCATTTCTTCTTCTTCCTTTTTAAACGTATAGGAAGAATCTAGAGGCATAAATGTTACGCAGGTCTCTTGGTTCCTGAGAGTCTTGTGAACATGACTGCAAGCGATGCTCTCCCGGAACCAAGGTTGAGTTACACTTGGTCCCTGGTCTTGGCTGCTCATGGGGTGGGAGGGAGGATGTAAGCAGCCAGAGCTAGAGGGAAAAGGAGCTGTGCAGATAAATGGCCTTTCCATGGATCCCTAAAGGACAAAACTAAATGTTTGGGAAGCTAAATGGGATTTGGGATCTGGAAGGAGCCAGGGAGCCCATGTATCCAAATCCCTTCTTTTGGTGTAAACCAAGGCACAGAAGGAGGATCTCTCCATGCAGCACACTGGCATCACAGTAACACCAGACCCAAAGAGATGGGGAGTGAAGGGCAAGAACTCATAGCAGGGAACAAGGATGAAGGCTCCAGATTGAACTGGCCTGAACAAAAGTAGGAGAGCTGGAAAGCTCAAATGTGTGCATCAGCTTCTTTAATGAGCATGGCTTTGCTCCCTGCCTTACCCCAACTGAATTCCCTTATCCATGGGGCACTGGCCCAACTCTAGGGTTGGGCACATGACCCAGTTTTGGCCAATCAGCATACTGCATGGTGTTGGTCCCAGTGATTGGCTCAGGGATAAGCATGTGACCTAGGTGAGTCCAATGAGCTTCAATCTCCAGAATGTCATCAAAACAACCAAGAAAAGATATGAGTTAGGGACGACCATTGGCACTGGTTGGGGTCATCTTGCTTGAGTGAACCCAGAGGAAAGGAAAGCTGAGAGGTGAAGGAGACCAAGTTCTGCAGTCAGTGTTTGAGCATATTCTGTGGTATCAAACCCATAACTGAACTTCTTGGTCTCATAGGCTATTGAATTTGCCTTTTGGTTTAAACAAGTTTGACTAGGGTTTCCATCATTTGCTTCCAAAGAAGTCTGACTGCCCCAATCCATTTAAGGATAGTGCAGTCCCCAGGAGGATAGAGAGATCACTACAACTTCCTTATCGGCTACTCTATCAGGTAAGTCAACTGATCTCTAGGAAATCACAAGGGACAGATGCACAGGACATTGACACCTCCATGAGCCAGAATGATTTACTCTTCAGCCTGGAGTTCACTAAGGGCAAAGAATGCTCAGGTGATCTGAATTTGGAGCCAAGTTGGGGATGCTGGGTGGTATTAGAATCGCCCTTCAAGAACTGTCCTTCCTAGTTCCTCTCGCCTCTGCTCAATCCTTTGTGTCTTCATGGCTAAAACCCCAGAGGAACAGAAACTTTACTTGAATTTAGCAAATGCAGGTTGAAGTACAAAGCATGACAGATGTTGAAGGCCAACATTCAAGACAAACTTCTAAGCAGCTGCAGACACACAAATTCAATGTCATGAGACCTCAGCTCTGCAAAAGACTGAGTCAGGCTGGAACAGCTAGCAGGCAGAGAACAGCTTAGCAGATTACAAGATCCCAAAGCCCCAGGAATTTGGCAAGGCACTTAAGGGTTTCCTGGAGTTCATTTGTATTCCAGTTGAATAAGGGATGCCAGAGTCCTAGTGCTGAAAGGTGACCCTCCCATGACCATGCCCACAATAGGTAGAGGGACACCAGTATTTAGCTGGTGCATGTGAGCCTGAGGATGCAAGGAAATTAATGAGCAAGTCAGAGAGCTATGGAGACACCCCCCCCCAATGAGTATTCACCAAAAGGGGTGCTGGAAATAGGGGAAAGGAAGAGTTGGAGGAGAACTTGGAGGCCATCGGTTTAAAGACAAGGAGCTATACAAGGAATAAGAGATTTTTCTGTAAGACCTTCCAACCTCAGCAGAATGAGGAGAAACGTTCTTCTCTCCCATCTTCCTTGGAGACTGGTATTTATTGACTGGCATGGCTGCCCCTCTTGGCCAGAAGTGGAGGAAGAGGCAGTGCCCAGACAAAGGAGGGCCAGAGGTTGGCTTTCCCTTACTCCTCCTGTCTCCTGGAGGGCTGTCCCATTCAAGGGTTCCAGTTGTGCTTCAAAACCCAACTGTTGTGTGCAGGCCTTTCATCCTGGACCCAGCCACCTGGCCTCTTACAGTCTTAGGTGCAATGTGTCTACTACTTTGGCCTGGTTTTGTCCCCAGGGAAATGCACCCTACCCTTACTATGCACTACACCCTTACAGCCTAGGGCAGCTGTCCAACATTGAAGGAAGTCCTCCACCACCCAGGGCAGTCCTCTACCACCCAGGGCAGTCCTCCACCATCTAAGGGAGTCTCCCACAGACTAGGGTAGTCTTCACCACCCAGGGAAGTCCCCCCTATCTAAGGAAGCCCTCCATAAACTAGGGTAGTCCACCACTGATATGGTCCTCCATGGTTTGGAGAAGAACCTCCAAGCCAGCTTATTACCATGAGTCTTTCTAGATCAAATTTGCAGTTCCAACCCCAAGAAGAGGCCCTGACTGGTGGGAATTTTGTGTGAATCTAAGTGGCATCACTCAGCACCAGTGATAAAAGAAATACCACCTTTCTTTCTTGCCAAGGGATCACCCCAAAACATTCTGCAAACAGGTTTGTAGAGTTAGTTGATGATGACCAGGAGCTTTGGTATTGTACTCCAGTTCTACCATATCTGATCCAAACCCTGCCGCAGCCACTTGCAAGCTGTACAACTTTGGTTAAACAACTTAACCTGTAAGATTCAGTGCCCTCAGATGTCAACTGGGGACCCTTGGGATGAAAGTGGCATCACTGTGAGTTTCATCCATCGATCAGCATGTTCCAGATGTCCAGTATAGGTTTGATGCTTTAGCACCCTTCATTCCAGGATAACCCTTTAAGGCAGATCCTAATATTTCTCCCCACTCTACAGATGAGTACTCTGAGGTACAGAGATGAAAGCATTCCTCCCAGCTTGTAAGTGGCAGAGCTGTGACTTGAGGCTAAATCAGTCTGGCTACTCCATTACTACCCTCCCTATCTCCCATTGCCCCTGGAATGTGGAAGGGCTTCAGGGAAGTTTGCTAAACTGTTTTGAAGATAAATGCAAGGTACCAGGAGGCCAAGGTATCAAATGACTGGTGGTACTGTTAAACCTCTGAGAACAGAGCTTGCCCAGGAAGACGGAAGAAGGCCACACAGCAGTGAAGAATGAGGCAGGGTCTGCAAATGCCCCTGTCCCCAAGCAGAATCAACAAACTAAAGGTAGTGTCCTACATAGCCTGCAATCCCCTGAGGTTCCTACACCTTACCACAACCCCCTGTTCTTCTATCTAGTACCCCAGCTGTACCTCCGTACCTGTTGCTATTTGACAGCTAAATCCAGTTTGCTGAGTGGCATCCCTGGGCCACCTTACAGATGGCAAATCAAATGCTCTGATCCCACACAGGCCCACCCCAACATTCTCCGCCCCTCTGCCTTCCTCTGTAAGACTCAGGGGAGAAATTGAGACTTCATCCCTGGCAGACCAAAATAAGCCCCACAAATGAGCTGCACTGCCCCTCTCGCCTTGCTCCTCAAGGGTCTGAGCAACAGAGTGAGGAAGAAGGACGAGGCTGGGCCAGACAGGCAGCACAGTGCAGACGGGCGCCTACAGGGCTTGCTCTTATTTAAAACCTCCTTTCATATATTTTTAATAAAACAACTGATACAAATTCAAAACCAACTTCATAAATCAAACATTATTCAATGTTGGCAGCTTCAAGGTTTCCCCAGCGCTTGGCTGGGAGCATGCAGTTCTCCCAGATGGGGGCTTCGAACTGGAGCGCTTGAGGTTTTGTGAAAGGTTTATTGGATTTCATAGTCCCTTAAGGGGAAACCCTTTAAATGTCTTTGCAATTATAAGTCTAATAACACTTTCAGCCCTTGGACACAGCCTTGACTTGACAGAGATAAGGAACTAGAAGTTGCTCAGTCAATACCAAGCTATTAATCTCTGTCACCTCACTGCCACCGCAGCTCAGGAAAACAATGTTGTTTCTTGACCTAGGTGAAGGCATGGAGTGATTTTATTCAGAATGTCAGCATTCATCAAACCAGATTTTGTCACCCCTCACTCCCCTGAAGAACTCCCAGTTCTTCCTCCTGCTGGATCTGACACCCTTCCAGTGGAAGGAGTTCTTTCAGTCTTGGCCTATTATTATTATTTAGCACTTACTCAAGCGTAAAAAGCCTTTAAGAATAAAGTTTTTCGTCCTGTAAAGAGACCTGGCAGCTAACTCACTTTCTGCTGCTCTTTAGCAACCCAAGCCAAGGACGGCTGGAAATTACCAAACGCCTGTGTTTGTTTACGTATTCAAATGAAGGTTAATTTTTTTCTCTTGGCTCAAATTGGATTAGGGTGGGACTCGTCCTCCTCCCTCAGTGGTATATTTATATCAGCATCCTCCTCCTTGACCTTGAAAGAAACTCAAGAAATTGCTTAAAAAGAAACCAACAAACGTCCTAATGAGAAACTAACTTGGAAGAAGCAGACCTTCTTGGCAGGGCTTCCAGCCAGCCTCATTCTACAGTCAGGATGACAGGAAATGCCTGTTCTGCCTCTCTGTCACAGAGCAGGGTGAAGCATTGCTGGTGGGCACCTACCCTAAAGCACATGGTGCCACCAAAGGGAGAGAACTGTCCGCCAGGCTTCTGAGGAAAGGGATCTGCCCTTGGGCAGCAGTGCAGAAATGAGGCTGGGAGACTTGACACTCTAGAGTCTTTGACCATCTGTGGAACCCTCAGGGGCTCTGGTGGAAGGGAGAGGATGAGGCAGGCTCCCATCCCTATGCTTCCTCTGCTCCTGTTCCATCCAGAGCACCTCTGAGTCAGAGTTTATTAGGATTATGTTGGAGCTCTTAGAAGTCTTGGGTTGGAATAAAGAACAACCATGGAAACATGTTTCTGCCTTTGCCAGAAACTAGAACCAAGTACTTTCTCCTAGTGTTGGTAAGTAGTTTCTAATCAAAGACCTAGAATAGATAGTAATGCAATTTTAAAAACCAAACCAAATAATAGCAGCATCAAAAGTCTCTGTTTCTCTAAGAAAACTATAAGAGTTTTCATTTTTTACTGTGGGGGCCAGGAAGCTCAAGCCCAAATTACCTATTAAAACTGGTACTCTGCATGAATCACTCACCTCCTCCTCCAGGTGCCCCACATATGAACAGAGCACAGAGATTAAGAACAGGAACCCCAAGCCAAATCTCCCCAGCACAGCCAACTCATCCCAGTCTGCCTGGAACCTGGTTTTAGCATTGAAATCTCATGTCCCAGGAAACTCCTAGGTTCCAGGCAAACCAGGATGTTGGTCACCCTATAGGTTCACCCACCAGCTTGCCACTTATAGTTGACCCTTGACTTACTAACTCAATTTGTTCCTGAGGGCTGGTTGTAACTCAAGTTGGTCAACTGCCTTCAAAGTCTCTCTCCTGTATAATTTTAGACCACACTTTCTTCCAGGCAGATCTCAGTGTCCTTAGATATTGGCCCAGGATTTCTCAATTAACCCCACACAGGAAAGGATGTTGTACTGTCCCTTCCAGAGCTCTTTAAGGGTTAAATCTGTATCTGAGACCATCTGAAAGCACAAGCAGCCAGCATTCAGGTCATAACTCAATACTTTGGTCATAAGTTAAAACTAAAATTCCAGTCATAGCCCAAGTTGTTCCTATGTCAGGCCGGTCATAACTCAAAGGTCCACTGTACTAGCTGTCTCCTTGGACAACTTACCTAAGTAATTTGTGCCTCAACCTCCTCAAACTTTAAATGGGGGTTAAGAACAGACCTACCTCCTGGTGTTGATGTAAATCTTAAGCATGTTCATTTTGGGAAAACACAAAGAACAGTAGTAACTGGCACATAGAATAAATTATGTGTTTATTTAATAAATGCTACCATCACTTGCTTCCTACTCAAGTTGGGGATCTTTCTTATTTACAAAAAGAAATCCACAAAACAAAACAGAAACCTCCCCTGAGACACACGGGCAAGAGGAGTTGTCTTCTCTGAGCCTTTCCAAGATAAAGTGGAGACACTGCTACTGGGAAGACCCAGGGCTGCCTGTGACTCAGGGAAAGCCCTCAGCCCTGACGAAGGGACAGAGCCCACTCACCCAGCACAGAGGCCAGCAGACCAGATGTCTCCTTGACCCTTGCAGTTTTCAGGGACAGAGGTTGGCCTGCACTAGGGATTTCAGCCAGATCCTCACTTCTAAAAACTGTCACGGAAAGGAACTAAGTGTCACTGTCCATTCCTGCTGAGGACCAGACTGTAGCTGCTGGGTGGGCAGAGGGCAGAGCCCTGGGGTTTTAGCTGAAGATGAGTCTGTATCTCCACAGGCCTCTGCTCCTCACCTGAGATAGAACTAGAGCTTACCTCCCTGGAGCTGAGCTAAGGAATCCTTAATTTCATACACATGTTGGCCATGCCAAGATGCCCAGACAGTGTGGCAAGAGAGCCTGACTAAAGACAGCATCCCTTATAGCACATTTGCTCTATAAGGCAGCAGCTGCATTCCCACCACAGGCTGAGCAAGCTCCTTCCCTCTAGCAACCTATTCTCTACTCTTCATCCAGCACTTGCTTCCGCCTTTAATTACGTTATCTTTCTCTCCTTCCAAGTGAAAGGTAAAACTTTTCCAAGGCATGGAGCAGCTACCCAGCCCCATCTCAGGGTTGTCCCCTTAGAGAAACTCAAGCAACTCGTCCTGGGTAAGTACAGGTTTGTGATCCACAGGAGACACTGTCAACAGCTGCACTGTCCAACTTGGTCATCCCTAGGCACAGTGTGGTGACTAACATTAATTAATTGAAACTACAGTTCCTCCAAGACAGGAGCCATGTTTGCTCAATAGTCAGTGGCTACCACATTGCCTGACACCAGTATACATGCTTTGCATCTTCACAGAAAGCTTTACCGGACTGTGTGCTGATCTAGAACATTTGGAGATAAAAGGGTTATTAAACCAGGACCCAGCCTCTTTGAAGCTGTAACCTCCAGGATCTTGGGAATTTAAGACTGAGACCAGCCACAATTGGCCTGACAAACTGTTAGAAGGTTGCATTGATCCAGAACAGCTTCTCTATCTTAGAAGTTACCTGATGTCACAGGTACAGACTGATTTGAGGAGAGGGGCTTTTGCAAAGATGTTATAAGCTAAACTTCCCCAGTCCATAAAGTCTAGCCATCTCTCCTCCCAGTGCAACATGGTATGATGGGAAGATGGCAGGGGAAGACATGGAACGCAGGAACACCATCTGGAGAGCTGACAGAAGTGTGCTTCCCACTCTAACTCCCTGCCTGACAGTGACCTTTGCCTTTTGTCCCTGGAGCTCTTGCTACAGTGTGGTCTTCAGCATCCCCCATACATTGAAGATAGAGAATGTACCAGCCCTCTGGCTCTTTAGGTCTCTCCCCAGACCCAGTATTATTCAGTCAACAAGCAAATACAAAAAGGAAGCCTAATTTCACCTTGGAGAGAGAACCAGGAGACCATATCAGGGAAATAAACTAGGAAGCCAAATACTACTTAATCTTGGAGCGGCCAAGACTCTAGATTCTAACTTCAAAGTGGGGGCTCCCTATAACCCCTCCAAATACGCTGAAGTCATCTGATCAGAGGAATGGCTCAGACTCAACTCCTGCAGAATCCACCTGGGAAAGCATCCAGGCAGAGAAGACTCCACTCTGCCCCTGTCACCCAAGACCACAGAAGCCACAAGACCTAGTGTGAAGAAGTTAGGCAGAGGACTTCAAGAAGCCTGTGTATGTCTTGAAAAATCAATCCAGGCTTTATTTATAAAATGATGACAGTAGCCACCCTTTGCATAAGGATTTGGCTTTTACAAGAAACTTCCACATATAGTGTTTCATTTCTTTCAGGAACCCTGGGAGATAATTGCTATCCCTGTTTCATAGCTATAAAATATGAGGATCTGTTCAAGTAGAATACCTGTCCTAACCTGGGTAGAAACTCAGCTGGCCTCCTTTAGCTTCCAAATCACAGCTAAATTAACAAAGGTAAGTTGGCTCTGAGAGGAAAGACACTGATAATATTTTTAAACACTACTGTTAACTGGCAACAGTTCTTGAATATTTATTATATACCTGCTATGAAGCTAAACATTCCACATGCACTATCCTATTTAATCCTCACTGTGATCCTAAGAGACAAACAGGCACTTTAAGCCATCGGATTTTACAGCTGGAAAAACTAAGACTTAGAGAAGTTCAACAACTTGCCCAGAGCCACACGGCTAGTAAGCAGGAGAGATGGAGATTTGGTCCAATTTGTACTTAGAATGTAGGTTTATAGGCCACATTATGGGGTCATAATCTTTTCAAGTTTGAATGAGGGAAGTGAAAATTCAATAGAAAATGTCAAAGAACAAATTAGCTTCTATAATAACTTCTAAATGACCTAACCAAGCAGCTCTCTGAATGCTCAGATGATTAAAGATGTGTTCAAGTGTTTCCTTTAGCAGGAGAAAATTGCCTTTGTCTTGAGAAATATTTTCTCTATCTTCTGCTCACTGGGGTGAGACCACAGTGAGAGGCCTGGTGGCAGAGACCCCAACACAGGCACAAGGTGAGAGAGGATGAGGTGCTGTTGACCAGGTAACATGTCAGCACCTAGGGTCCCCATCCCCAAAAGGCCGCCCACAGAGAGTTAGGCCAGGCAGCATCCTATTCTGCCAGCTGCAGCTCCAGGTAGGGGCACTGTGGTTCCGTGGCCCACAGCCCATAAATCAGCCCCTGAGCCTGCTGCACAATTGCAATGCATCTCTTCCAAGCAGCTCTGAGAAAAAATGGCTCCATCTGCTCACTGGTAGGTAATAAATAAAACAGAATTGGAGCAAAATGGATGGAAAGCAATTTTTGGAAGATGAATTTCCGAAAGAGATGGCTACCATTTGCGCACTTCTTCTGGTGCTGAGAATGGCTGTCTGAGACCCTGCCAGGGCCCAGGCCTAGAGAAGGCACTAATGAGCAAAAGAAGAGAGAAGGATAGCACCTGGATGGAGGGCTGGCTGGGATAGGGCCATTCCTAAGTCCTCCTCTTCCTCTTCCTTGTCTTTCTCCTTCATCTTATCCTTCACCATCACCATAATTGCCATCACCATCAACACCATTGTCATCAGGTCATGTGAATTGGCTGATTGGCTTATTGAAGTCTTTCTCAGTGCCAATGCTGTGCTGAAATCTGAAAATCTTTACCTCCTTCCAAGCCTTACTGAAGCTGTTCTAGGACTGCAAAACTCCTCCCCCTAGGATTCTCTATGGCCATTGCTTTGTCTTTATTTTTCTTCATAGCTTTTTTAAAAGCATATTTTTATTTCTAATTTATATGTAATAATTGCACACATGCATGAGGTTTAGTGTGAAATTTCAATACATGTATACAATGTGTAATGTTCAGATTGGGATAATTGGAAAATCCATCACCTTAAACATTTATCATTTCTCTACCTTGGGAAGATGCAAAATTCCATAGCTGTGATCACCCTGAAACATACTCAATAATTTATTCTCTTTGCATGTCTCCCCCATCTGGAAAAGATGCCGCTTTTCTGCTACTCTATTCCCAGTGCTGAGAATAGTCAGCACTCAATGAGTGTCAGTTAAATGAGTGTATGAATAAAGGAATGAGAGATTCCCTAGAATTCCCACAACCCTAGGAAACATATCTAGCTGGTGCCTCACTTTCCACACTCATCTCCCTTTGACCTCACAGGATTTCACACACATCCCATTGTGTTGCACTCCTCCTCCGCCTTAGCTTCAAGCCTCTGGTCTTGGGACATGCTGCTCCTTGTATCTGACATGCCCTGGAAGCCTCTAGCTCTTCCTCAGGTTTCATTCCACAGCATCCAGAGCAGCTGCCCATGTTGTTCTTGCAAAGAACCTGTCAGACTGTGATTATCTGCACTCATTTGTGAACTTGGGGGGTTGGACATCTGTGTGAGGTTCCCAGGGTAGGAGATTTGTCCCAATCACCATTGTAATTCCAGAACCTAGTATGGGGCCTGGCTCTGAGTAGGTGATCAAAAAATATTCTCAACACATTTTATAGATGAGGAAGTTGAGGCAAGGAGCAGGATCTAAATCCAAAGCCCATAGACTGAGGCACCATCCTAGGCTGTTCTATGAGTTTCGTTGGTTCTTTGTAAGGTCAGCCATGTCCTCACTTAGGCCTGTCATCTGCCCTGTTTTCCTGGTGACCAACCTTGAACTACTTTTAAATCATTGCTTCTTGATTCATCTGTGTATCAAGCATCTCTGGCCCATGCCAATGGTCAAGGTAGATAAGAACCTAGGACTCATAGAGCTTCATCCTAGTGAACACATGATGATGAGTAAGGAGACCAAGAGATGGAGGGAAGGAGAGGGAAGGAAGGGGAAGTAGAAAGGATTAAGATGTGTCATGTACACGTACCAACTCCCCAAAATGAATGTACTCATTATATACTACAAACATGCACTAATAAAAATAAAATAATTTTTAAGAAAACAAAGCTGAAGAAATTTCAGAGGAAGATAAATGCTTTGAAAATGATAGAAATGGGTGATGTCCAGTGAGTGGTAGTGAGGTTAATGCCAATTAAGATAGTGTTCCATGTCATTTTGCTATCTTCACTTTCCCTGTAACCAGTGAGCCCCTCCTTAGCTGCTTCACAGGCAGCTTTAAAAGGACCATCTCTGCTTAGGCTGATCCTTTGCATCAGCCCCCAAAATGGGACTCTGTGTTTACCAAAGTAAGGAACAGAATGAGAAATAAGAGCCCTGCTGGCCATGGATCAGAGCTCAGAGTTGGACCTTGTGTCTGTCTCATGTAAATTCCTAGTGTAGATAACACACCTATGATAGATCAAGCCCAGAAACTGTCCACAGCACAGACATAGAACTCTCACATGATCTGTCCTTTCTGATCTCTGGTTATATGTGGACAATTTAGAGCTGAGGTTTTACCTGTAATTCAGTATCCTACATGGGCTTAAAATGTATCTCTCTACCTGTGTCTGAAGAGTCCACTGAATGGAGCTACAATTTCAATAGAGCATAAGGAAGTACAGCTTTAGGCTGAGAGAAATATATCAAGAGTCCCTCTGGACATGGAGAGCTGGTTGCCTGCCACTCTCTTCCCCAGATTCACCTCAGCAATTCAGACTATAAAAATAAATGTTACTTAACTGTTACATACACACACACACACACACACACACACACACAAATGGAACCTGATTAATTATGAGAGATACTTATTGTACTAAATTAGAATGAGCACATTCTATCATTAGCTATAGAAAAAACTCCTACCTCCAAGTACCCCTTAAAATCTTATATACTCAGAGTGATCTCCCTACCACATCTTGAAACTCAGGGATGAAAATCAATCCCAGATCAATGTGAATTCACTTCAGTATGACTTTCAAGTGCTCAGGTTCTTTTAGAACTAAGGTGAACTTCCCTGTAAAAATCTCATCATGGGGCTGGGGGTATAGCTCAGTGGAGAAGAATTTTCCAACCATGTGTGAAGCTCTGGGTTTGATCATCAGCACCATGAAAGGAAAAAAGTCTCATGCTGTAGTATTATTTATTCATGCAATCATTAAGGAAAATACCAAGCACCTACTGTGTGCCAGGCTTTGTGCTAAACACTTAACATAAAGAGTGAGGAGGGCCGGGGATTTAGTTCAGTGGTTTAGCCACCTGCCTCACAAGGACCCAAATTCGATCCCCAGGAACAAGAAAAAAAAAAAGAGTGAGGAAAATGGACCCAGCCACCATAGCACCACTCCCAGTACAGAGGAGGCTTCCAGGCCACCATACCACCACTCCCAGTGCAAAGGAGGCTTCTGGACTGCCACAGCACTGCACCCAGTGCAAAGGAGGCTTCCAGGCTGCTCTACCACCGCTTCCAGCACAGAGGAGGTGACCCATGCAGGCGCCAGCAGCACACACCCACCTCTCACCCCCCACATACACACAGGTCAAAATTAGAAGACACATAAACAAGTCTCAAAACCAGATTTCCAGATCGCCTACAGCAACCCCAAAGGGAAATGAGATGGAACACTCTGATAACTCAACTACCTGGACTCCCTGAACTGGCAACAAAAGATCTGGAAAAAATGAAATCAGAAATAATTTCTCAGATAACAGCAGAGATTGTACCCATAGTGCAAGACATGATTAATAAATCTATAGAGGAGCTGAGGAACATGATGGAATCCCAACATAGGAAACAAATGGAATCCATAAAACAGATGCAAACATATTTCCAGATTAAAAAGTCCACTCAAAGTCTGCACCACAGAATGACCCAATGTGAGGACAGAATTTTACATATAGAAGACAAGATTGCAATTAGTGACCAGGAAAAGGAAAATTGCTTTAAAATTGTAAAGGACCACAAGAAATCCATCCAGCAGCTGCTAGATGATGCAAAGAAGAATAACATAAGACTGATGGAAGTCAATGAAGAAACAGGAGAGAGTGCAGATGGCATAAAAAAATGTTCACAGAAGTGATAGCAGAAAACTTCCCAAGCAGGAGAAAAGAACTTAACATGCAGATAAGTGAGGCAGATAGGACTCCAACTAGCCTTGATCAAAAAAAAAAAATCTACACATGGGCATATAATTGTTAAGATTCCAGAAACCCAACAGAAGAACAAAATTCTACAAGCAGTTAGAGAAAAGAAACAAATCACATACAAAGGAAAGCCCATCAGAATCACAGCAGACTTCTCAGTGCAAACCCTCAAGGCAAGAAGAGCTTGGAGTGATATATTCCAAGCCCTAAAGGAAAACAGCCTCCAACCCAGATTGATGTACCCTGCAAAACTATCTTTCAAAATTGATGGAGAAATAAGATACTTTCATAACAAACAAACAAACAAAAAACCTTAGGAACTTCATGAATACCAAACTAGCACTCCAAAAAATTTTAGACAATACCCTAGGAAAAGACAATGAGGATCATAACTACAGGAAGCACAGCAGAATGAATCTGTTGGGTGCGACAAGAAATTAAAAGCAAAGGGGGAGAATCCAACAAAAAGAAAAGTCATGACAATGAGAAGTCAATATGTATCAGTTATAACCAGCAGTGTTAATGGTCTCAATTCACCAATAAAAATAGACTGGCAGAATGGTCAAGAAGCAAAATTCAACAATATGCTGCATACGAAAAACACACTTAAGTCAAAAAGAAACTCATAGACTTAAAGTTAAAGTGTGCAAAACAATATTCCATGTGGCAGGAAACCCAAAAAAAGCAGGAGTAGCTATCCTCTTTGCAGATCAAGTGGATTTCAAACTAACACTGACTAAGAGGGACAAAGAAGGACACTACATCCTTGTAAAGGTAACAATCCAAGAGGAAGAGATGACAATAATAAATATCTATGCATCAAACACTAATGAGCCCAACTATATAAAACAAATACTAATGGACATGAAAAATCAAATAAGTACTAATACAATAGTAGTGGAGACCTCAATGCCACACTGTCACAAATAGATAGATCAACTAGACAAAAAATAAACAACAAAATATTAGAACTCAATCAAACTCTTGAACAAATGAACTTAACAGATGTTTACAGAGTGTTCCACTCCACAAAATCAGAATACACATTCTTTTCAGCTGCACATGGATCGGTCTCTAAAATAGACCATATACTCACTCATAGACATGTTTAAGTAAGTGCAAAGGAATTGAAGTTATCCCCTGTACATTATCAGACCATAGTGTGATGAAATTGGAGACCAATAGAAAAGAAACCTCAAAAATTTCATATACACATGGAAACTGAACAACGCACTTCTGAATAACCAATGGGTCACAGAGGACATTAAAGAAGAAATCAAACACTTCCTACAACTAAATGACAATGTCAACACAACATACCAGAATCTATGGGACACAATAAAAGCAGTCTTATGAGAGAAATTCATAGCAGTGAATACTCATATTAGGAAAACAGACCAAGCCCAACTAAATAACCTGATGCTAAACCTTGGGCTTCTAGAAAAAGAAGAACAGGACAAACCCAAAGCTCTTACAATGGAGGAAATTATAAAGATCAGAGCAGATATCAATGCAATGGATTCTAAGAAAATGTTACAAAAAAAATCAATGAAGTCAAGAATTGGTTCTTTGAAAGAATAAACAAAATTGACAAACTCTTAGCCAACCGTATCAGAAAAAGGAAAAGAAATGCCCAAATCCATGCAATTAGGAATGAAAAGGGTGAAATTACAAGAGACCCACCAGAAATCCTCAGGATCATCAATACCTACTTCCAGAATCTATATGCCAATAAGATGGAAAGCACAGAAGAAATAGACAGATTCCTAGATATATATGAATTATCAAAGTTGAACGAAGAAGACCTAAAAATTCTAAACAACCCAATAGGAATCAAGGAAATTGAAAACATAATTAAAAACTTACCAAGTAAGAAAAGCCCGGGCCCTGATGGCTTCACTGCTGAATTCTATAAGGCATTTAGAGAGGAACTACTGCCACCACTGTTAAAACTCTTCAATGAAATTGAAAAGGAACCAATATTCCTGAATTCTTTCCTGGAAGAAAGCATCACCTTGATCCCCAAAGCAGAGAAAGACCCAACCGAAAAAGAGACCTATAGCCCAATCTCACTAATGAACATAGATGCAAAACTCCTTTAATAAGATACTGGCAAATACAATGCAGAAGATAATCATGAAGAACATACACCCTGACCAACTGGAGTTTATTCCAGGGATACAGGGATGGTTCAACATATTCAAATCAATCAATGTAATGCACTATATCAAGAGAGATAAGGACAAGAACCATATGATCATCTCAATAGATGCAGAAAAAGCATTTGACAAATTTCTACATGCATTTTTGACAAAAAAAGTATGAAAAAATTGGAATAGATGGTCTCTACCTCAAACTGATAGAAGCCATCTATGAAAAACCAACAGCCAATATCATACTAAATGGTCAAAAACTGAAACTCTTTACACTAAAATCAGGAACAAG
>NW_004624757.1:7740257-7755513 GCF_000247695.1 Heterocephalus glaber
CAAAGGGGTAGGGGTAGTGGGAGGGGCAGGGGAAAGGAAAGAAGGTAAAGGAAAAATGATGAGAAATGGAAAAAATGGAAATAAAGTCTTTGTAAATAGGGAAAGGTGGAGGGGGTTAAGAGAGGGGTAGGAATGGGGAAAAAATAAGAACAAAGATGCATTATGTAAAGGTACAATTCCCAATGAGAAATGTAATTGTGTTATTCCTAAAATGTACCAATAAAACAATTTAACAAAAAAAAAAGAAAGAAAGGAATGGAATTAACATGAGAAAAAAATGGAAACAAAGTCTTTGTAGATAGGAAAGGGTGGAGGCGTTGAAGGGAGGCCAGGAGAATGGGGCAAAAAATAAGAACCAAGATGGATTATGTAAAGGCGCAAATTTCCAGTGATGAATGTCATTATATCATATATCTTAAATGTACCAATATAATTAATTTTTTAAAATTAAAAAAAAAAGAAATTTATGTCCTGCTCTGTGAGGGGAGACATGTCTATCTGCCAGCCTGTTTGAGAATTATAAACCTGCCAGCAGCCAACACTCTGGGAGTGACCTACACAGGTTGGGAACACTAGTGCAGATGTCCCAATAGTGAATCAGACAAGAGACTCAGATGTGCAGCAGCAAGGGAGGGAGGCAGAAAATCCCACCACACATCCACATGCGTGCTTCCTCCTTCTGAGAGTTTGAATTTCTGCTGAGTTTGGGGAGGTTTATGCTATTCATCCATCTAAGTGTTCTTTAACCCTGAGTGAGATAGTTTTGAAGCACCAGGTAAAATAAAGTATGAATAATAGGAAATGTAAATGACAATTAAAAATTGCCATTTTGACATTATAGTTGAGGCTTGCATTTAAGATGGGCTTGAGTGGGTAGTGGCAAGGTTCTGATTACCAGAGGAAAGGAAAGTTTGGAGAAGCTGCTCCATGGCTTCCTCCTGAAACAAGATCCCAGGGAATGATGGGGCCCAAGATAATGGTGGTGAACAGAACTGGCCTCTGCCACAAGAAAGGAATTCTGCAGAGCTCTCAAGAAATCTTCTTCCTCTCATTTCTGTAACATCCATTCTTCTCTACGAGCCCCACATATCAATACTTGCTGCAGAATTCTCTAAGCTCCTTCTATTTTTGCTTTTATATGAACCTCACAATAGCTCTAGCAGCATTATTCCACTTTCCCACTCAAGAGTCTGAGGTTCACTGTGAGTAAATTATTTATCCAAGCCCACACATCAGGTCAGTGGTAGAACTGACACTAACATCCAGATCTTCAGATTCTATATCCAGAATGACTACCAGCACACTTCGTCACTACCTTTTCTATGGAGTTACTTCAACCCCCAAAGCCAACTGGATGCTATGACAGTCTGGTCCATCTGTATGATGAACTTCTGTTGAGTTGGCTGTTCCTACCTCTACTCTCTGGGAACTCCTTCTTCTGCCTTCTTTCCCCATGGTTAAAGCAGCTTTGTTTGAACAATAGAATATGCACGCTCAGCCTACAGTCAATTGAACCACAGTAGACAACTGACCCAAAGTGAGCCAATCAAAACTGGGATCAATCAACCAGAATCCCAGCTAAGAGAATCAAATGTAACAACTGAGAAGGAGCCAACAGGATCTTTCTGGAAGGCTGCAACATGCAACCTTTAATCATATTTTTTACTACATGGAATGGGAAACAAAATCCACAAGGACAAAAAAGACTGAAGCCAAAGTCCAGAGAAGGTCAGAGAAAGAGATGGAGAAGCAATTAGGAGCCTTCTAGAACAGAGCATCCAGGGAAGCTTCAGGGTTCCCAGAGTCTGATTCTATGATTTACTGAGGTTTGGGCATTCAGCTCTTCCATAAACTAATCCTACCAATAAACCCTCACCCTTTGTCCATTTTTCCTTAAGCTTGGTTTTTTGCATCTTGTAGAGGAAAGAACAAAAGGTTTGATGAATACAGACTCTCTTGCTTCTCTTTACAGAACTTATTGCCATGTGAAATCATTTCATTTACTTGCATATTGTCTGCATCCTTTGCTATAGCAGCAGCTCCCTGGGAGCAGAGACCTTGTTTCTCAAAGCTATAGCCCAAGTGCCTAGCACTACACCTGGCACACAATCAGCTCTCAAGATGTCATCATTGAACAAATCAATAAATGAATAGATTGGATAGAGTCCCTTGTGTCCTCCTACATCATCTTACAGAGTAGAAAAATACTGAAGTCTGAGGAGGGTCCCATAATTGATTGACTAAGGTCCCATAATGCCCTTGCAGCTGACCCAAAACTGTAATGCAGGCTTCTCACTTTTATATCTAGTGTTGGGGGATAAGATACCCAAAACAGGAGTAGCATCAGCCACTGAATGTTAGCCAGACCCTCAGCACCTAAGTGCTTTCTTCGTGCTGGCTCATTTAAGCCTCACACATGCCTGGAAAGATGAGATTATGGTTCCCATGACACAGATAAGAAAATAGAAGTCTCAGAGGTATTACACAATCTTTCTTATGTCCACACTTGGTACATAGCAATACACCCAACCTATATCTTTTTTGTCCATAATTTCTAACCTTTTGCTTTAAAATTGTGCATGTACCAGTGCTTTAGTGCTACCCCTAGTAACTCAGGATCCCCACTCTATCCATCAGGACTTTCTCTGCCTGGGACACCAACTCATACTATTATGCTCTCTATCTTACTTGTCAAAATGTATGTTTCATGTCCATGGATGACTGTAGTCTGTGATGCCATCTAAAACTGAATATGTGCTAAAGTAAGAATTCCCACGAGAGATAGATGGTGTTTGCATTTAGCACAGGACATATAAAGACCTTGCCCCTGCCTTCAGCTCCTAGGAGTGACTCTCTGAGGTGGGTATCCAGCACTTGGTAAATCAGTAGAGGTGACTTTTTAAACTGGAGGCCATTTGGACGCACCCCATGACAAAGACTTGTTCTACCAATACAGCTAGTCAGCTTGCTTACTGGGACACAGAACAGAGCCATAAGGGAAATCAATAAATGAATGGATTAGATATAAAGACAAAGCATTAAACATGGGATCACAACCCCGCTCCATCCCTTGCTAGCTGTGTGACTTTGGATGGTTACTATGCTTCTATGAATGCCATTAAGCTTTTAAAAATGAGGACAATAATACTATCTTATTAGGAGTGTCATGCAGCGAAATTCTTGTAATAAAAATAAGTGGTTGCCGGGGATTTGGCTCAGTGGTTTCACTGCCTGCTGCGCAAGCACAAGGGCCTGAGTTCGATCCCCGGTACCAAAAAAAAAAAGTGGGAAATAACTACAGTAGATTTTATATTATGCACAAGCATTTGTTTTGAGCTCTTACTATGAACCAGGCCTCTGCTTAGTGTAGAAACCAGGCATGGCTGTTGTCCTTTCTGACTGCGTTTGAAAAGGCAGAGACCAGACTGTCCCCTATGAGTCTGCTGATCTCTAGGATTGAAAGACCATTCCAGCAAAGGTTAATTGGTTAAATTTATTAACCATTAGAAGAGGAATTTCCACTTGGCAATTAAGTTTGCAAATATTGTACAACCTTATAGAGTGTATTTCTCCAAATTGATGTGTTCTTTTTCATGTAATAATCAATTAGTGGGTGTTTCAGTTGCCTAATTAGCTCTGCATGTAAATTAATCTCTGCATGTTGAAATTGTAAATGCAGCCTTGCAATGTTGGCTTGTTTCTGAAATAAATCAAATTACTGTAGCTCCAGAAAAGGTTCTTGGTTTCAAGAGTCACCAAAAGCTAAGTTCCCTTAGCTGCCTAAGCATGGGGCTTAGGGAGGATTTGGCACATAATAGTGGACTAATTATATTTACCCATAGAGAGAACTCTGTGTCAGTTCTCATTTCTGCTCTTAAGCAAAGCTGCTTGTTGAATGATTAAATTCTCTGAGCTATTTGGTCTCATGCTCGGGTCTCGATACTACTGAGGAACAAAAGATATATTTCCCATTCCCCAAGCAGAAGTGGGAGTTGCCAGGTAGAACCCATTCCTTGCTTCATTAAAGATGAAGGAAGGTAAATTCATGACCAGTTCTGACTCCACAACCCAAGGGGAATTCCAGCTCCTCCAAGAAGCCTCTTTAAGCCTGGCCACAGTGACCTGTTACCCCAAAAACCCAGCACAACTCTGAACACAGAGTAGAAACATACAGGAATGAGGAGAGATATTAACAGAAGTAAAGGAATAAGTGAATGTAAAACATAAATAAATACACAAAGCAAAGGAATTAATGAGTAAATGAATACAAAGAAACCAAAGAGCAGCATGGTGAAGAGCTGTCTGAATGCCCCTGTTGGCTGTAGCAATATTGACCATACCAAGTTATGGAATCAACCTAAGTGTCCATCAAAGGATGAATGATAAAGAAAATGTGGTGTACATTCACAATGGAATATTATTCAGCCTTTAAATAGGAAAAAATTCTGTCATTTGCAACAATACAGATGGAATTGGAGAATCTTATGCTAAGTGAAGTAAGCCAAACCCACAAATACAAATACTATATATTCTTAATTATATGTAGAATCTATAAAAAAATGAACTCATTGAAGCAGAGAGTAAAATGGTTGGTCCCAGAGGCTGGGGAAGGGAAAGAGAATGAAGTAATAGTAGTGAACGGGTATAAAATCTCACTTAGGGAGAAGTGAGTTTGAGAGTTATTTTCTTTTCTCTCTCCTTTGTTTCTTTTTTTCAGATCAATTGCACAGCATGGTGAATATAGCTAATAATTAAGTACTGTGCATTTAAATTTTACAAAGAGTAAATTTCAAATGTTTGATCACAAAAAATGTCAAAAATTTGAGGAGATGAATGTTAACTAGCTCGATTTAATCATCCCACATTGTAATAAAATAATCATAGCACTACTTTGTACTCCATGAATATATACAACTATAATTTGCCAATTAAAAATGAAAGAAAAAAAGCAAGGAATGGATTTGAGTGATCCAAGCCAAAAACGGTGAGTCTCGCTCCTAGCCCCCACTTCCCTCACTATACAAAACATTCTTTTGAAAACCCAGAGCTTTGGGAGCTGCAGGACAATGAGACCATGTTTTGTTATATTTAGGAACTGCACCCCCGCCCCCCCCATCCTTAAGGCCCTGAAAGTGTTCTCAAGTCATTGAGAAGTTAGTTTTCACACTTCTTTATCTTCAGTGGCTGCCTGGGAATGCAAGGTGTTATTGTAGCCAAGAGTTATCTACGTCTAGACTCTCTCTTCATTCAAAACCGTGTGACCTTCAACTGCCAGCACAAGTGGGCAGAACTTCCTCAAGGAACCATAAGTTCCAGAAACAAGCACCAGAGCCTCATGAATGACCCACAGTGACATTTACAAGGGGTTATTAAAATATACAATGAATGTTTAAATAACCAAATTTATTACAGTAAAAGACACATCACCATTAATCCCCCTCAATTTGAAAACACTTCTCCCATTCTTGCCACTTTCCCAAGAAGTTTTGGAAGTTCTCTTTCATGTCTTTATGAGGTATGATCAAAAATATGAAGAATGTCGCTGTTGAGTGCCATGCAACAGAAAGGTGGGCTTGTAAAAACATTATCCTATGTCCTCATCCTCTTTATTTGCCAGATCTGGCACCATGTGACTTCTTGCTCTTCCCCAAAGTCAAAATGACCAAGAGATATAACTGTTTTGGATCAATTCAGGACATTAAAGCAGCTACAACAGTGCAGTTCGGGGCAGGTAACTGAGGGCTGAGACTCTTCACCTGAGACCTATGGAGAATAAGCCTTCTCTTTCCATCTGCTTTGAAATTTGGTCTCTTGCCTCTGAGCTTCCAAAGCCTGGTGTTCATGCTGCCCTGCATGACTTGGCACTGTCTGCTATGCAATTCTGATATGGGAAACGGAAACGGCGAAGGTGTACCCAGCTCAGGTGGAGGTGCTGATGGCAGGATGCAGCCACACAGCACACAGTAGCCACCACACCAGCTGCCCAGCTAGACCCAAGGTTTTTTGCAGGAAACATGAACAATGAAAACTCTTTCTCTAACATCCCTCTCTGCTCTGCTCAAGGACAGAATGCACAGTCTGGCCTCTTTTCAAGCTACTCACTAATCAGTTTACCACCTTCCTCCTCTCCCCAACACACACACACACACACACACACACACACACACACACCCCTACCAAATGCAAACAAGATTCACTACTCTCAGATTCTCTGCCTTTTTCCCCTCTCTCTTTTCTCCCCTCTCTTATACATCCTGGTGTTCTGGTCACAGTCCACTTTCCCTCTCTAGGATACCTAACCATCCTCTTTGGCTGAGCCTGAGGGACATTTCCCAGAATTCTAGATTTTCAGTTTTAAAACTAGACAGTCTCAGGCCAACCAGGACAAGTTGGTCACCTTACCACTCCCATGTGAGCAAATCTCTGGTAAATGGTCTTAAGTTGTGACTCAAAACAACTTACCATATAACATACTTAAAACATTTATGGAGGCTTCCTTCAGCAGTACATTTACTAGGATTGGAAAGATGCAGAGAAGATTATTATGGGGCCTACACAAAGATGACAAGCAAAATCATGAATCATATTTTTTTTAAAAAAATAGGAAAACATAGTAAGTGCTCAATAAATAGTAGCCACTATTATTGTTGTTACTATATTTGAGTTGGAAGTACAATGTCACTTGCACCCTGAAGATGTCCCTTCCCTCTGCCACATGCCCATAGTTCAGTAGTGCCCTCACAGGTTGTTTGTGATGGGTCAAATTGCATTATTTCTTTTGCTTTTTCTTTCCAATGCATGTCAAGCCAATGCTTTACTACTAAGCTATACTCATACGATCATCAAACTGCATCATTTCAAGTCCGCAAAATTCACTGGGCCCCTACCAGGTCATTAACACTGTTGTAGGGCCCCAGAAAGTGATATCCCAAAGGATGGCGTATGACATGCTGAGTACTTAGAACTAAAGAAGCAGCCTCAAGATCTCTCTGACCTCCTGGCCCCAGCCCCATCTCTGCATCCTATTCCCCTCCCTAAGCAAGTTCTCTTATCCAGCCAAGGAAATTCCTCCAGGAGGAAAGCAATTGTCTAGGATCATCTCCCCAATGTCTCATGCAACAAGAAAGATGAACTCACAGGAAAAGAGACCAACATTCTGATACCTGGCCCAGAGATACTTCACCACAAGCAGCCACCTGTTCCTCTGAGGGCTTTACTTAGAGACTGCATTTGCATAGCAAGACCGATTGTTCCCCACCCTCCCAATGGCCTGTACCCCCCACAGAGGACCCCAGGACCCTATTTATTTCTGTTACCACCCCACTACTTCTTTCTGTAACTCAGAGTGCTACTTAATCTTCAACCATGTGACCCATCTCTGAGTTTCAGATTTTGTATGATTTCTGCATGCTTACACATAAATACATTTGTATGCATTTCTCCTGTAATCCAGTCTATCCTCAGTTCACTTCAGCAGACTCAGTTATGGAAACTTCAGAGGGCAGAGGGAAGTTCCCTCCATCCCTATACTATGCAAAGCAGAGATTCTGCAGTGAACTGCAAACAAGCCTGCTCTGCAGCATAAGTTTCAGGCTTGGTGGAAGACCAGACACTGAATAAATGGACACTGAGGTAATGCATTATTATGTACTGCGGTTGGATCCAAGAAGGAGGTTTGTGGTGTGTTCTGAGAGAGTTTCAAGAGGGAACCCTAATATGGGTCCAAAAATCAGACAAGGCTTTTCTGAGGAAGTTACATTTAACCAAAAACCAAAAGGGTAATAATTAACTAAGTAATAAAAGGTAAATTGCTCACTTTGAGAGATATAAATGGCCCTGCAATTTTGGTTGTTCTTCAGGTTCTTAAGAGTAATGAACCAGAAAGCCTACCTTTTTAAATGAAGTCAATGGTAAAAACTATACAGTTAAAGACTTTCATGTATCATAAATAACAATCCCATATTCAACTACTTTGCAAGGATTGCTGTATACATGTGCCCTAATTTGAGGAACAGTGATCCATACAAATCCATTGTGATCCAAGGACAGGTTATAAGGAAGTGTTCTTGATTTTGGAAAGGGTTCTCCATTTGTCTTAGCAGTATCTCATGAATATCGGGTCCTTGGACCATGTTGGGTAGGAGAAAGAAGATGAGAATCAGAGTCAGAGGCCCTGAGTCATGATCTCATTTTGTTCTTTACTAAAATATGCCTTTTCTCTGGAGCTTCATTTTCCATGTCTTTATTTGTGTATGTGCAGTATGTGTGCACGCATATGTTCATGTGCGTGTGTGTGTGCGTGGGTGTGTGTGTGGTGCTAGGGATGGAACCCAGAACAGCACGCATTCTAACCAAACACTCCAACCACTGAACCATGACCACAATCCTTTGTGTCTTTAAATGGGTACAATAATAACACTTTCCCCTCACCCCCAGCTGCCTTGTGGCATTTTTATAAGGAGCAAATGTCCTGGGAAAATGTTGGCAGTCAGCAACACTTCCTCACCCCCAGAAAGTGAGCAACAAGGTGTGATCAAAAAATAAGGTGAATGTTTAAAAAGTTTTTTAGATTTATTACAGTAAAAATACACATTGGCATTGACACACTCAAAATACTCCCCCTCACACAATTCTGGAAGTCTTCATTCACATCTTTAGTTGTGTTGTTGTGGCTGCCTCGAAATGCCGAACCAATTCGAAATTTTACCTTTCATGGTCATTCTGACTCCAGGGAAGAGCCAGAAGTTACATGGTGCCGGGTCTGGTTAATAAGATGGATGAGGATACACCATAGTGTTTGCATAAGTCTGTCTTCCCACTGAATGGTAGTTGCAACATTCACCACATTTTTTATCACACTGTGTAGCTTGGAAAGGAGACTTCCAGAACTGCTTCAGAAAGTGGCAAGAACAATGGGATAAGTGTATTCAAAGCAAAGGGGACTATTTTGAGGGGGATTAAAGGCAATGTGTCTTTTGATATAATTTTTTAATGTCAACATTCACTGTATATTTTTATCATACCTCAGACTTCGGAACAGGAACTATGTGTACTGAGGACACATCCAGAAAGCAGGAGACTCAGCTGAGTAGTTGAATAGCCATGTGGTATTACAAGGTGGAATGATCATGTATGTTCCAGATTCAGAAATACCTAATCTTGAACCCAATCTGGGCCCTTTCCAGCTGTGTGACCTTGGGCTGGTGACTGAGATCTACCTCAGTGTTCCCAGTAATGTGATGGGATAACAATGGCCATTTTTCAAAGCTGAGCTGAGGAATAAAAACAATGAAAATAAAAGAACTAGCATAGCATCCAGGAAGCACTCTCCTGCCCAAACTTTTAACACAACCCAAGCTTGTTCCTGCCTGAGTCTCTGTTCTCACTGTTCCTTCTCTGGAATTCTGTTCCTCTAGCTGCATGCATGGCCAACCCTGCTCATCTCCCATTCTCTTCTTAAACATTCTGCCTTCAGGGAGGTCTTTCCTGGACACTCCACTTAGATAGGGTTTCCTCTGCAAATCTTTATCAGACAATTCCACTGGATACCTGCTTTAGTAATTTACTCTTGTGGAAAGACATGACATTAAGTAGCTTGAAGTCAAACCCTCATTATCTTGAGTTGCTGTGGAGACAAGGATCTGGCTTCAGCTTAACTGAGTCCTCTGTTTCCCCTGGGTCTTCTGGCTCAGAGTCATACATAGGCTGGAATCAAATGCTGGCTGAGCTTGTGGTCATCTTGAAGTTCAGATAGGAGAGCATCCACTCCCAGCTCACTTACAGGTGTCAGCAGGCTTCACTCGGGTCCTCACTGGCTGTTGGCTGCAGACATCAGTTGCTTGCCCCGTGGGCCTCTCATAGGGCTGCATCTGGACTCCACCAGAGTGAGAAGAGGGAGATGTGACAAACAAGACAAGAGTTAGACTTTCTCTCATCTAGGAAGTAACATCCCATCACTTTTGCCACTTTCTGTTCCCTAGAAGTGTGCTGGCAGCCCCCATTCACACTGAAGGACAGAAGACTCCAGAAGAACCTGCCTACCAAGACACAAAATCCCTAGGGCTATGTTGGGACTGCCCATAAGAATAACCTTCCCAACACTTTTCCAAGTTCACTGCTTCCCATTTATTTCTCTCACTCCTTTACAGTCTGACACTTCCTGCAGGACTGTAAGCCCCACGAGGGCAGGGACAGCATCCAAAACCAAGGCTAAACGCTTACTAAATGAGCAATAAAGGCATTCAGAAAGGATGCCTGCCATACCCCAGCCCCTGTGCTGCAGGTCCTGGAAAATAAGCTGGTCTTCCCATTACTGTGTACAGACAGGAGCAGCAGACAGCGTCTTTGCTCTTCCATTTTTTTAAACCTCACAAGGGACCATGACTCTTGCCTTGTAAAATGTCTGAGAAATTTCCCAATTCCTACAGAAGATTTGTTTTGCCTTCTGGGTCCCTGTCATCATTTCTGAGGCTGTGCCAACTCATCCCTCTGTGTTGGGAGGGAGAAAGGGTGGCAGGGGAGGCCCAGACAGACAGTGTAAAGAGAAAAGTTCTACAGGGCATAAAAAACCTGGGGAAGGTTTTGACGAGCTGGCCAGCCAGGGGCCAGAGAGCTGACTGTCTGCTGCCCACTGCCCTATTTGACGAATTGTTTGCCAAAGAGCCTGGCCAGTGGGAGTTTTGACCTTGGAGGGAGAGCAATCTGTCTTCATGGAGACACGCTATCATAAGCACATGTCTCAATTTCGCTTGGGAAGGTGCTGAGGCTGCACAAGACAAGAGCCTTGGACATGGGTAAGGAGAAAAAATGTGTGGCCCATCCGGGGCCATGAAAGCAGCTAAAATTAACCCAGAGTGACCCTGGAGGGCAGGCCAGATCAGTGTGCTTCCCCCAGTGGCAGTGAGTACTTAGCAAGGCCAGCAGCATGGTCACTCCTTCCTCGGGGAGCCTTCCCCTCACCTCCTATGTTCCAAGACTGGGCTCTTCATTTGTCACAGAGGACAAAGGGGACCAGGCTCTTCATCTGTCACCAAGGACAAGGTGTGGAGGGAATCTTTGCAGGCAGTCCTTGTGCCATTAGTTCTGTCACAGAAAAAAAAATACAATGACCTCTATTCCATCCTAAAGGTTAAAAAGGTGACGTCCTAGGGGAAGGGACAAGTGATAAATCTGGCACCTCCACAGTCACCTCTCAAAGGATGTGACTGAGCTGCTCCCCTCTGTCCATGCTGACAGCTTGGGGAAGATTTATCTGCCAGGATCTGGGGCTGCTGCCGAAGCTGCCAACTCATGAATCTGGAGGAAAAGCGTTGATGGAAGCCTGAGGTGTGCTTATTAAAGAAGAGAAAGAGACAGGAAGAAGAGCTCAGAGCTCCTGCCGGGCCCCAGTTTTGAGTGACACAGGATCTGGGCAGTATGGGATGGTTGGGCCTGGCTATTTTGGGATGAATGGGACAAATAGATAATGTTCATGGAGAGAAAAGAAAAGCCAGAGGTGCTCTGAGAAGCTGATCATAGGCAAGTGATAAAGAGCTGTTCACCAGGGAGGCGAGGGGGGTGAGGAGCCTCTGAGGGGTGGCCAGAGGCTCGCAGCCCAAAGCGAAGGACAAGGTTGTGCTGTTTTCAGATGTGTGACATCCGGTCCAGGCCTGCAGGGGCACCGAGGGGAGCCAAGAACAGGCCTCCTGCAGAGACAGTCAGTCTCCATGCTGCCAAGGTGAGGCCACAGCCAGTCTGCTCTGAGACTGAGGCTTGGACAAGATGACCTCCCAGGAGATTCTTCCAGGAGAGCAGTGATTTATCTCCCAATATTTCTGTGAATGTTTTTTCTTGTCTTCTCGCTATGTGTTTGATTGCTTTCACAAAGCCATTTTTACAGCACCGAATGTCAGGGAGCCAATGAAATGGGCCTGAGTTTTCATCCAATTTTCTTTTTAAGAGACAGGGTCTCACTATGGCACCCAAGCTGGCTCAAGTGACCCTCCTGCCCCAGCTTCTCAGGCAGCTAGAATTAGCTAGAACTACAAGCCAACACCACCACCCCTAGTTTAGTCCTGAGTTTTTAAAAGGGTAATGTTTATGTATTTATTGTCGTTTTACGTTCACATTCCAGAAGAGGGAGCAGGCATGGCAATCTGCAAGCCTGGACTGAATGCAAACCAACTGCTCAGCTCTGGCCCCAGGCAAATACATGAGGGGCTCAAGCCAGCTTCACAAAGCCATCCCCAGCACTAAGGACACAGTGGAGCCTGAAGAGAGAGTCCCATCACAAAGTCATCAGGGTTTGTTAGGGGCAGCAAAGGAGAGCTGAAGAGAACATCCCAAAACTCGGTGTGACTGGCACAACACAAAATGACCAAGTATCAGTGAACAGTTTCATTCAATAGCTAACAATTACCAAGTTTTACCATTGTCACCATCAGTACCAAGGCTTGTCTGAGCGCACATATCCTCTCAACTTGATTCTACCCCACCCCAGGGTGGCACTGCTCCACTCACTCCACCGAAACCTGGAAACTAATTTTCATTCTTTTGGGTAGGGGTGTTAATACCTCCTAGAAAGGCTTAAGATTAGAGTAATGAAAGGTTCCTGATCTACTAGCTATTAATATTTCAAAAAGAAACAATACTTAGAAGACACAAGAAACAATGTCATGTGAATTCCGCTTATGGTAAAACCCACCAAGTTCCTCTGACTTCTGTTGGTATATATGTCAACTTGCTTTTGCTTTTTGTAAGGTTGCGTGTAGTGCCAATGTTCAAAGAATTGGAAAAGAAACATAAAATACAGTGACCTGTAAGTTTCATCACCAGACAGTTGCTACTCTGTGCTTGGGAAGCCAAATCCTCTAATAGTCCAGCAGAAGTCATCCTTCTAAATTTTTTTGTCATGCTTCCAACTTTGAAATGTAAGCAGCTCATGTGGATATTTTTAATCACCTGGAGGTGTTTTGTGTACCATAAAGAAACAAAACATATCTGAGTGCCAGAATCAGCCCATTGGCAAATCTGCTATACCTGATTTGGGGTTCTGGAGTTTCTGAGTGACTGATGATAATTCTAGTTTTCTACTTGCTTAGATTTTGAGGGCTTTTTTTTAAAATATTAAGTGGTCAACAGAGAAATGACAGAGAGGAGAGAGGGAAGGGCTGAAAAAAGAGCAGCCAAGTCCCTTCTCCTTATCAAAGTGCTTAGATTTCATTCAAAATGTGAAGGCTCAGTGACAGGTAGATTGAGAGAGAGAGGAGCAAGAGGAAAAATGAAGATTTGTCAGGCTGAATGGAGCCTGTGTGTCCTCCTGACATCCCCCAGAGACCCTACGGGAAATGACAGCTGTTTATTTGGCACAGGTCACTCTCCCACCAGCTGGCCATGAGAAGTCACTAACCTGCGGGAAGAAGGGTCCTCAGGTCACTCTAATCTATGTACTACACACCGATCAATAACACAGGAGTTCTACCCCAACCCATGAACATGTAACTCAATCAGCACTGTGAAGGTGGGGGCAGAATTTTCCCCCTGAAAACCTGCTGTGAACAGCAGAAAATGAGGGTGATTTCATTATCCGAGATTGCTTTGTCATATTTCTGCTGAACCGAAGGATAACTGAAATGAACATTAATAATTCAGCACCACGGCCAGGGCTACAGACTCCTCTGGCCCTGACACTCCAGCTCCTAGCCTTGAGCTCCTCCTAGGTTTGAGGGTGTGGAAATACCTGAAGCCCTGTGGCCAGGAGGTGTCCCAGAAGCAGCTGTGCCAATCCCCAAAGTGACTTGGATCTGAAGGGTTTACTGACCCTCAGAAGAGGTCAGGTCTTTGTGGAATACAGACAAGTGCATGTCCAGACCCAGCCATGCCTGGGCTTTGTGGGCAGTGCCTAGAAATGCAGGCAACAAGGTTTCCCTCAGGACCATTTTTGGCCATGGGTTTTATTTTGACTCAAGGAACAGGTTAGGGTGAATCATAGGGACAAAATTTTTTGTCCTATTCTTTTTTCCACTTCCCTGTTATTCTCCTCCATTTTCTCCTGTTTCTTCTCTCCTCTTCTCTCCCTCTTTGCCTTCTCTTGTTTTATTCCATTCATTAACTCTTTATGAAATACAATTCTATCATGTCAAAGCAAATGAGCCCTTAGAGGCTTCTGATTCCAAGGTTAGCAAACCCAAATGTTTTGGGGGGCCCAAGCACATGGAGTGTGAACAAGGAATTCAACACTAGCAAGAGGTGCTACTGTGGACAACTGGACAGTGTGTGTGCCCTTTAAATTTATAATTTAAAAATTTAATGCTAGCCAAACAAAACCACCTGATGTGACCTATGGTGCCCCAGTCTGAGACCCAGTCTAAGCAGGCCCCTTCCTTACAGAGGATGAAATCAAGAATCAGAGAAAGTGAAGTGATTGCCCCACGACAAGGCAGGAGGTCGAGACTTTCAGAATACCTGAGCTTTCTTTCTCCACACCCTTCTGTGTGCATTTGTCATGCACTTGTTTATTTAACTACACATTCAGCCCTGACCTGCTTCCAGCTCCAGGCACTGAGGCTCCAGATGAACCAACTAAGATCTGTCTCTGGGAGGTCACACTGTGCTATTTATACTTAGTGTGACAAGAGCAGGGGCAGAGTCACAAGCTGTCTGTCTGGGGACCCACAGGAAATGAGCCTTTCATCAGACCTCAGTCCAGGGATTTTTCAGAGTACCCTTCCTGCTGACCTTGGCCTGTTACCTTGAAAGCCTAGGTTCTTAAACAAGAACATGTCACCATCAGAATATTAGCCCACTCTGAGGCAGGCCTGAGGAAGGCCTTGACATTCTGGTTAGCCATGCTGCCTCATGCCTCCTAGCACAGAACAAGGTGGGACAAATCACCCAGATCGCCCACTGCCCTGGGCCCAGCTCTCTGACACCTACATGACCACAACTGGGATGGAATCTCATGGTGGCCTCAGCATGGCAGATTCTGACCTGAGCCCAGGATAGAAGGTCCACTGGCCAGCATTCTGTGCTTCCAGCCACCAGATTTCTATGTTCTAGGGGACTCTGTCATATGTGACCATGGGTACATAGAGAAAGCACTACCCCTCTCACTCACACATTTGTTCACAAAGCACCTGCCAAGTGCTTCCTGTGTTCAGGCCCTGGAAGTGGATGCAACTCTGCCTCTAGTACCCACTGTCCTGCAGGAACATATCAGCCATTGCTACTCTTTCTATTGACCAGAATGAGAAGAACAGGGCCTGAGACTTTTTTCACT
>NW_004624757.1:7755628-7766561 GCF_000247695.1 Heterocephalus glaber
TCCCCAACCTCTGGTCTTGATTTTGCATTCTAAATTCATTTTAAAGTGTCAGATGATCTCCTAGCGTTCTTCAAAGTCTTATTCCTTTAGTTCTTACTGCAATCCCATGAGGAATATTAAACTGCTTTTTTAAGACTCAACTCACAGATGAGGAAATTCAGTTTTTGAAAGGAGAAATGATCCCCCGCAAGTCCCAGGGGTGGGAGGTAGAGCTGGGAGGAGGTCCCAGTTTCTCCTGACATATATGAAGAAGGAAAGCGGGTGCTATGGAAAGGGATAGCAATCTGGGACAGAGGCACATCCTCACTTCTGTGGAAAAACCACAATCCTGAGACAATAACCTCAGGGATAGTCAAGTCAAGAGTTTTAGGAATGAGTACAAGCCATAATAATCCCTACCACTTAATTCAATAGTTAGTCATTAGAGTCCTAAGGGATTTACATTTAATCTTTAAAATAATCATGTCAAGCTGAGTATGATCTTAATCCCAGTTTGCAATGAAAGAACAAAGATCCCAAGAGGTTATCTCATTCCATGAGGAAGGGGTGACACATGACTGAAACAGGGGACATGACTCCAAAGACAGTGCTCTGAACCATTTCAGCATGTGGTTTGGCTAGAGTATGCTGTCCCATTTTGAAGGAATATTGATTTATAAGGAAAAGAGAAACCCAGATGGGTAGTTCCCAAACAAATGGACAGGAAGCCATTTGAGTGGCCATCAGTGTGAAACCCAGGGAGGAAGATTTGTCTTTGCCTCTACAGAGCAGAATGGCAGGACCATTGGGGAGGACTGGCTGGGCCATCTTCAGAGGGATGCAATCAAGAAACAGACAGCCACACAGTAAAGTGAAGTAGTATTCTTTTGAAAAACCTCAAAAACAAGCTCTATCCCTTTCCCTATTAATATTTCATGTCCAGTATGCCTCAACCTGCTGGCCACCATGCCTCATGGTCAGAGATGCCCTTCTCTAGTTAAGGGCTCATGGCCTATGATTGTGGATGGTACCCATGAAACCAATGTCACCTGTACAAGTTATCTTACTTGACACAGCCTACATTGTCTTGCAGCTCCTAGGAGTAGGAATCTGGGTGCAGCTTAGGCAGCCCAGCCACATCTCTGCCCCAGGGTCTCCCAAAAGGCTGCAATCTTATCTGAAAGCAGTGTGACTGGTGGGATTTAGCTCCTTGCAGGCAATTGGACAAAGAGCTTTAGTGTCCTGCTGGCTGCTCTCCCAAGGCCAGCCTCAGATCCTGGTCACGCAACTTTCTCCAACACCAGCACCTGCCTTGCCCAAAGCCTGCAAGCTGGGAAAGCAACAAAAAGAGTACTATAGTAGCAATGCAGAAATTACAGGAATCTTTTATAATCTAATCACAGAATTGGCATACTCTTAACATTGAGATATTATTCTGTTTCTTGAAGCAAGTGATTCAGGGGACAGAATTGTACAAGGCTGTGAATGCCAGGGAGCAGGAATCAAAGGGAGCTATCTTAAGAGCTACTTATCAAATAAGTCATGACAACATTAGTGTAAATTTGTCTACCAGCTCTTCATAACAAAGTGGTTGGGCAACTGCAAAGAAATTTTTGACAAAAGGAGGAAGGAGAGACAATTTTGGAACATGGACTCTGCCTTAGTGGGGTGAGCCTGGTTTTAAAACTGCCAATAACACAAATGTGGATTTCCTTGAGCCTCACATCCATATTTGTAGACAGGTGGAGAAAGAGAGAATTGGGCTGGTGTGTGTGGCCTTCCTCCATTTGTCTCTATGCCATGGCTTTGGCACTAAATTGAGGATTGAATTTACTGTGGTGGTGTGATTGTCACCCTGCCTGTACTGTCTCAACCACCAAAGCATCCTCCCTCTCAATGACATAAAGGACATCCAGCCCTAGCTCCCTGCGCATATTGCTCTCAAAGCCTGAACCATAAATACTGAGCTGTCCCTGGTCTGCTATGAAATACCAGGCCCAGCACTGTGGGGCATCCTAGGCACTTACATTCTGGACACTGCAGTTCATTGCTGCACTTTCAAAGCCACAGCGTTCTCCCAGGAGAGGTTACATAAAGGAGCACTTACTTTATTAAAAGACCTCTGACAGAGGCACATCATTAGCCAAGATTGGCCTAACAAAGGCTTAATAAAGGCAACAATGAGATGATATTAACTCATTTGGCTTATGTTTGAGAACCTGACACATTGTAGATGTAGGGCTTTTTTTTCAGACTCGGTGATGGATCAAATCTGTTTGCATTGGAAATTGGCTAATGTGAGATGCTTTAGAAATCTTGCACAGAAGCCAAGAAGACATTTTACCTGTCTAAATGTATAAACCACCTCCCCACCCCCAAAGCTCACCACCACCCAAGCCAGGCCCTTCAGAGGCTGAGACACGTTGCACATGGAGCCAGGAGTGTGTTTGACTCCCCTTACATAGCAACTTAACCATTCTCATCAGTTTATTTTAAGCAAATTATTCAGTCAAGTTGACAAGCATGAAAAAAACATGACCTACCCTGGGCTTTTCAAAATTTTCTCCCAAATATGATTCATTGTGCTCTGATCTCTCACTGTATTTTTATCAAGTGTTCCATGCCAGTTCTGTAAAGGGCACTGTCATCTCTGCTGGTTGTGGCTGATTTCTTTGACTCTATTGTCACATTAGTCCCTTATCAATCTGTAACCAAAAATTCCACCTTCCAGGAGATATGGGAGATGCCCAAAGCGAACTCTGGAAGTCTGGAGACAGATTATAAAGATAATCAATGACCCGTGTATATCAAATCACTATGACATACCCATTCCCTTTTTGCAGAGTGGGTGCCAACTATAAAAAGTCTTATATGGTTCCCTGACTTCATGGAGGTTACATTCCAGGAGATACAGACTAGAAACAAATAATTAGATGAATAAAATAGTTTTGGACATTGATCAGTGCTATGAAGAAAATAGAACACAGCGATGTAACAGAAAGTCTCTGCAGAGGAAGTGCCATTTGGGCAGAGCAAGTGAAGAAGTATGAGCCCAACAAGACTCTAAGGGAAGAACATTCCAGCACAAAGGAACAGCAGCTCTGTGGCTCACATACTGTGGGTGCCACCAAACCAGCTGCCATCATGGATTGTGTGACATGAAGAGTGGCTCTTGCCATGACCAGAGAGGAATGAAGAGACCTAGAAAGGAACATCCTGGAATGTGTACTAACTTCTCTCCTGGAAACATCAAGGGTACTGACAGCAGGGAATACTCTGGTGGTGGTGGTTGTTGTTGCTGCTGTTGTTGTTGTTGTTGTTGTTGTTGTTGTTGTTGAGCCAAGGTCTCTCTATGTAGTTCACACTGGGCTTGAACTTACAATGTAGCCCAGGCTGGCCTTGAACTCACCACAATCCTCCTGTCTCAGCCTCTGAAGTGCTGGGATTACAGGTATGTGCCACCACACCCCGCTGTTTTCTTCATTAATACATCTTCAGAATCTAGCTCAGAGCATGGCACAAAGTAGGTAGAAAACATAGTTAAATGAATTTTAAAATGAATGGTAAATGGGAGAAAAATGGCTTAGGAGAAATAAACCAGCTAGCTAAGGGTCATAGATAAATTATCTTTGGTATGCAGGCCAACTGCATATGGCGTTCCTTACTTCTTGATAATTGTTATTATAAACTATCATTGATCAAGCACTTATTATGCTCAATGCATCCACTGAGCACTCTGGTAGAAAATTTATACATGTATCCCCTCTTTTAATCCTTGCAAAACCCTTTCAAGGAGGTATTACTTCCCTGTTACACATGAACTACTGAACTACTCTGACCCACCACACTAGTCCATCTCACTTGTAATGGATGTGGAAAATGGTGGAGAATAGAAGTTGCACATTTCATGTCAACAATTTATTCTACCTAGACCTCAACTCTATCACCCTTGTGGGAAGTCCTGGGAGAAATTGCTTTTAGTGTCCTCATAGGGTTCATAGTCCTGGGCCCATGATGCTATGAATGTCCTGATTTTCTTGTACTTCATTTATTCACTCATTCACTGAGCATCTACTATGTACCAGGCACTGTACTGGATTAGTGAATCAAATAGATAAGAAACTCTAGAATACTGGCCTACCCATACCCAAGAAGTAATCCTCAGCACATGGAACAAGAGGGATAGAAAGATGGACAAAATGATTATTTGTGTCTCCTTTCTGTTCCTCCTCCACTTCCATGCCCCATATCCAAAACATATGGACGTTCTTTCAACCAGTCAAAAATGGCAAGGAGATAGGTAAGAAATGGCAGTGAAGAGCACTGAGACAAATAAAAGGGAAAAAAAGGAGTTAGCTGACGCCAAAGCTGGCCACCTTATCCATAAGAAGTAAGATGCTATGATTACTAATCCCTGTGACCAAACTTAGTGGCTCAGTCCCTACAGCTAGCTATTAAGACAATTCACAACAACTTCCTGCCATGGATATAATGCCAGCCTGAGGCTTCCTTTGTCTCTTCTTCTATCCACTTTCAACCCAATCCACCTCCCAGGCTGGCCAGCCACCTTCCCTCTCCCAACTGTGTCTTCTCCCTGCTACTATTGGATTTCTCTCCTGCCTGCCTTTTGGATTGTAGTGGTGAAAAGGGAAGGCTTCCTTCTCTGTAGGTCAGCAGAAGAGGAGTGTTGGATACCTGACAAAAACAGCACTCAGAGAGTTGGGGGCCATAGGGCTGGAACAAAACGGTCAGCAGTTTACTTTTCAGGTAACTCTAATTCTTGGATAAGCCATTCTTTATGGTGGCCAGGTAAAGTACATGGCTTTTGCTCAGCCTAAGGCACCATGTGTAACCTCCTCGCACTAGGACTTACATCTGTCTCTGGGAAGGAAGGCTGCTACTCATCAGCTTCTCCCATTAGCTTTCCAGCTATTTCCACTCCCCTGGTCTTTAAACCTCAAACAATTCGAACAGGCTGTGCTTCTGTATTTCTGGAGCTGTGAAGGGCCTAATCAGAATATCCTGCCATCACTATCTAGCCAGTGGACAATCCTAGATGAGTTACTAAATCCATCTGGGCATCACTGTCCTGTCTGGAAAATGGAAATAATAAGAATACCTCATTCCAGTCCTTGTATATGTAAATTTCTTTGCACCATTCCTCGTACATTAGAGGCATATAATTGGTGGTTCCCAGCTCTGGGTGCGGGTGAGAATTATCTGGGGAGCTTTTAAGAATATTATTGCCTGGGTACCAACTCAGACCCAGGAAACTGAAACTCCTAGGAGTGGGAGCCTGGGCATCAGTATTTTTTAAGACTCCCAAGGTGATTCTAATTTGCAGCAAGGAATGACAGCCACTTCGCAGGGCAAATAGTAGCTATTATGGTTGTTGCTGTAGCTGTTTTAAATTCACATCATCCAGATGCAAGCCCAAAGGTATGTGGAGCCTTGAGTGGAAAAAAAGACTTGCTTGTATCTGAAAACGGTGCAGTGTTTGTGATTTTCAGCCAAGCCCCTCTCATCTTTCTTAGAGAACTAAATGAACCTTAGAAGTCCATAGCCTATGGCACAGTATCTTAGGTAAAAGGCAACTAATCAAACATTTCAGGGATAACTGACAAATTTGCTCTTCATAAAAGGGAAGTAAGGTGAATTAAGCACTATGAGTTAGTGGAGAGAGAGAGACAGCATGGTTCTGGGCTCTGGGCCCTGGGCTCTGGGCTCATGCCACATGTGCATAAACAAATCAGTCCCATGGACACAAGCTCTTTCCCCACATAACCCTGAGAGGGACCATGGCTCTTTCAGTCTGGGATCAGCTGATGAAAGTGTTCAGAGAGGAGAACCCACTCAAACCCATGCAGGCAAAGATGTGGGTGAACCCTAGAAAGCAAGACAGCTCAGGGGCTTCTTTGGTCTGACTGTTTTGCAACATTACTGCCTTGTGGTGGGATTTATGGTGCTTCAAAGCTAATTTAAGGAAGAAAAATAAAAGGAGGAAATAAAAAAGAAACAATCTTCTTTCCTTGTGTCCCTTTACCTCTGAATTGGAGTCAGAGCCCTCATTATTTCATTAGCTGATCTCATTCCCTCGATGGCAACTGGGTTCATGAACATTTGATTTAAGTTGCAATTAAAAGCTCCAATCATAGAAATACATTTTCAGAGGATAATTGGGTGTAGCACGCCAGCTTGTTGTCCTGTTAGCTGGCTCTAATTGTTGGCCAGTAAATTAAAAGCCAATTTAAGTAAATAGTTCATCCAAAGACACATGAAGGAGAAGTCATGTTCCTGTTGATCAAAGACTCATCCCTCTGCTCTGACCAGGATCACTTGGGACCACAAATCCATCACCCCGTGTAAAGGATGCATAGGTAGGAGGGCGTTTAAACTGCTTTGCATACATTAGAATGAAGAGATCCTTCCAGAATGACTTTCTACCTTGCTTTCTTCTTTAACATCCTCCTGTTTCTTCCTTTCCCTTTCTTTTCAGTGAAGCTCTTCAAATGAGTCACAAGACCTCCATTTCTTCATCTTGCCCCTCCTCTCATAGTGGTAGCTTCCATAGCTAGAGCTAAAGAAAGCTTTTCTCATTACTTTTCTTTCTGAGAGAGTGGCAGAGTAGTCAAATGATAAAATAGGTTATCTCTGAAGGTTATAGGATCCCCTTCATTGTGGGGAGCAGAGATTTCAAACAATGGATGGGAAGATTGCAGTATATCAAAGGTAGTTGACTGATCTTTATCCTTCTTCTAGAAACTTTCCCCCACTTTTCTTTTGAAAGAGTCTCCTCTGTCCTCAGCCTGTGTAGACTGCAAGTTATGGTAGACCCTACAAGTGCTTGCTCACTCCCCTCTGTCCCTGTGGGAGCTGTGTATCCCTTTAATATTGTCTTGGCCACATAACTGACTTTGGCTAGCAGAATGTGACCGGTCATGATATGCACTACATCTGAGCAGAAGCTTTAGATTGACTGTGTCACCTCCATTTTCTGCTCCTTTCATCTGCCCTTAAAATGTTCTTATCACACATTAGGGCTATGTGTGCATGGGGAAGCACACGGTGAAGAGCCCAGCAGAACCAGACAGAGCCATTGCGCTGATCCCATCCCCTAGCTACCAATATTTAACAGGAAAAGGAAATGCACAGTCAAGCCAACAAGGTGAGGTGCATCCTCTGGGCTCTGGAAGAGATGAGGCAACCTTCTCCACAGGATGTAATGCTGGAGTGGTGGATACAAAGCTGCCGCCCCTTTTTTGCCATCAGATAGCTTGAATATAAGACTCAGAGGTCCAGGAAAATCACCCTGAGGCACAGAGAAGCCAGGTCTTTTGATACTTCTTGAGCTTCAGCCAAACCATGAAGAGCCCAGATTCCTCTTTGGTCTGGGACTGTTCACATTGGATTTCTGTCATTCGCACCTGAAGCCATCCTCACTGAGACAGATTCCACATCTGAGGATTTCACTCTCTCAGGCCTCCTCTGTGGTTCCCTCAAGACATGAAGAAGCTGACATTTCGGGGATGGTGGCACCAAAACTCAGACAGAAAAGCACCGGAGACCCAGAAAGCTCACAAAGCTTTAGGCCTGGCCCTGCCTTGGTGTCATCTACAGATTCACAGTAGGAAGCACGGGCTCCAGAAGACTGAGTTGGAGAAAAGACACTGATGCATGAGGGACAGTTGATATTTCACCTGTAGCCTCAGAACTGCAAACTGAAGACTTCTCCTCAGCCCAAACTATTGTTCATCACAGCCACCAGCACTGGCCAGAAGGAGACTGAACTAAGCCTATTCTTGAGTTTTATTTTTAAAAGCATCAATGACAATTTGATTTAGATGATTAATTTCTTCACCAATAGACATTTCTTCCTGATTTAAGTCAGAAACTAAATAATATAAACTGACTAGAATATCATTCCAGAATCAATAAAACATCCTCAACAGATAATTATAGCATTAATGCACTTGTTCTCCGGTCGGTGCATCAATCATAGTTAATAGGGAGAAGTTGAAATGATTTTAATTAAAGCCTTTGGGTTCTGTTGCCCTGAGTCATAGAATGGTGGAGCAAAGGGCCCTAAAATCTGAGAGACCAGGGTTTTCTTGGGTCTGCTGGAATCCTAGGGGTCTTTAGAAATCTTCTTGGACCACTGTCAGGACTCTATGGGAAACAGACAGGGAAGAGAGAACTGAATGCTAGAAGCCCCAGGATTTCCAGTCTCATTTTAAACAAAACATCTTTCAATATGAATTTATTTGAAAAATTGTTTGGATTAAAATATTTATAAGCAAGAGAAGGGAATAAATAAGAAAAGATAGACAAAGAAGATAACGAGTTTTAAAACTGCTAATCTAGTCCTACTTCCTTATTTTGCAAATGGGGAAACTGAGGCTCAGAAGGTGAGAATCACATTGATGCTCAACCACAGAGCCTGAACTAAAGTCCAGACACTCAGACTAATATAATTCCCATCACTTCAGACATACATATTGTCAATTTTAAAGATAAAGGATTTATTTCACAGTGACAAGGAGAATTGGAGCTTTCTGCCTCTGAGATATCCTCAGGGAGAATGCAAGCACCAGGTCTCAGTTTCTTACTGTCTATACATGCCATTTCTTGTCCCTGGCCCAGGATTCTAGCTACAGTGCTCTATTCAATACCTTTCCTAGTTAAAAGCATCTAAACACAGTGATACATGCACACCCCTTTTTATAGCAGCACAAATCATAATAGTAGCCTGTAAGTCCATTGACAGATGAAAGGATAAAGAAAATGTAGTATTTATACACAATGGAGTACTACTCTGGCATAAAGAAGGATAAGTCATTCTGAGTCATTTGTAGAAAAATGGATGCACCTGAGACCATAATGTTAAGTGAAATAAATCAGATACACAAGCTTAAATATAATATGGTTTTTCTTATATGAGGGAATCCAAACCACACATAAATTAAAGAGCAAAATAAAAGATAGATAATAAGAAACAAGGAGATAAATTTTTGGCAAAAAGAAGGGGTCCAAGAGTAGAGGGAGAGGGGAGGGAAGGGAGGGAAAGGAAGCAAAAAAACAATTCAGTTGTGTAACATGCATGTACTAACTCCCCACAATGAATGTAATCATTGTGTACTGCAAACATGTACTAATAAAAAAATTTTTTTAATAATTTCACATAGTCACAAAAAAGACCTTTCGCATATGATCTAGAGTTCATACTTAACAGTTCTTCACAAGGAGAGCTCCGGTCTGAATTGGTGACTTATTTGCCCTCACCCATATTTTCACTCATTAACATACCACTAACTATGCATGAAATGAGCTGCCCCCCACTCTGAAACTATAGGAAGATGCAGGGCAGTAGCCATACCCTCATAGTCTGAAAAGCAGGTAAAATCATCAGAATGTCATTACAACGCAGGGTTTGATTCACATTTCTTACCTGTTAAATTCTAAGTTCTATGAGGCAGGGTGGAATCATCCTTCACCATTATTGTGATACTGGGCACACAGTGCCTTATGTGATACTAGGCACACAGCAGGTGCTTAACAACTATTTTTTGAATACTTTAAAACAATAATAAAAGTTGACATCATGTACCCAGGCCCTATTGCAAATTAATATGATATTCAAATTTACCACGGCCTATGAAGTAGTTATAATTTTATTTTTGTATTATTTTTTCAATTGTTTATTGGTACATGTTTGTAGTATATAATGATCATATTCATCGTGGGGAGTTGGTACATGTACATTAACACATCTTAATTCTTTTTTACCCCCTTCCTCCTCCCCCTCCCCACTCCATTTTTCAGTCTCTTTCCCATTTGCAAAAGATCTTTTGAAGTAGTCATATTTTTATAGTCCTTTCTAGCTAAGGCATTGTGCCCAAGGTCGCATAGCCAGTAAATAATAAAATATGTATTTGATCCCAAGCCAATTGCAAAGGCTTTGTCCTTAATGATATTCTTTTTTATTGAGTATAACTGACAAAAATAAAATATATATATATATATATTTAAGGTGTACAACATCATGCTTTGAAATACATATATGCTGTGAAATAATTACTAAAATCAAGCAATTTAACATACCCATCACCAGGGGGTTGAACCCAGGGCCTTCATATTGAGCTACATCCCCAGCCCTTTTTCATTTTTTATTATGAGAAAGGGTCTTGCTGAGTTGCTAAATTGTCCAGGCTGGGCTCCAACTTGCAATCCTCATGTCTCGGCCTCCCAGAGTGCTGAGACTGCAGGTATGCATCCACATCCCTAACACCAATTTTTACTTTCCTCTGCTTATACTCTTTTTTTAAATTTTATTTTATTGGTACGTTTTAGATATACAATATGATGACATACATCACTGGAAATTTGCACCTTTACATAATCTCTCTTGGTTCTTATTTTTCCCCCTTCCCCTGCCCTCCCTTCAACCCCTCCACCTCCCTATTTACAAAGATTTTCTTTCCATATTTTGATTTTCTCAAATGAATTCCATTCCCTTCTTTCCTTTCCCCACCCCTCCCAATTCCTCTTCCCCTTTGCCCCTATTCTTCCTATTTCACATTATCTATTATACCTTTTAGTCCTTATTTACACTTTCAGGTTCTCACAATAGAGAAACTATTCAGGATTTACACGTGTGTCCTATTTATTTCACTTAAGAGTATCACCTCAATGTGCATCCATTTAGCTATGAATGTCTCTAATTTCTCCTTTTTTTGGCTTAGCAGTACTCAATTTTATTTTTGAAAAACCATACTTTCTTTATCCAGTCTCCAGTTGATGGGCATTTCGGCTGCTTCCAAGTTTTAGCTGTTACAAACTGTGCTGCTATGAACATGGGTGTACATATATTACTGTGGTATGATTCTTTTAATTCTTTGGGGAAGATCCCCAGCAGGGAAATAGTGGGGTCAAATGGGACTTCCAGTCCTAGTTCTTT
>NW_004624757.1:7770477-7803642 GCF_000247695.1 Heterocephalus glaber
ATCAAGTCTAGTTGGATTCCTATATGCCTCACTTATCTGTATGTCAAGTTCTTTCCCCTGCTTGGGAAGTTTTCTACCATTACTTCTGTGAACATTTTTTTATGCCATCTGCACTCTCTCCTGTTTCTTCATTGACTCCGATTAGTCTTATGTTAGTCTTCTTTGCATCATCTAGCAGCTGCTGGATTGATGTCTCATGGTCCCTTACTATTTTAAAGCAATTTTTCTTTTCCTGGTCACTAATTGCAATCTTATCTTTTATATCTGAAATTCTGTCTTCTCATTGGCTCATTTTGCTGCATAGACTTTCAATGGACTTTTTAATCTCTTGAAAATCTGTTTATATCTGTTTTATGGATTCCATTTGTTTCCTATGTTGGGATTCCATCTTGTTCCTCAGCTCCTCTATTTTTTTATCTGTGTCCTCTCTAGATTTATTAATCATGTCTTGCACTATGGGTACAATCTCTGCTGTTATCTGAGAAATTATTTCTGATTTCATTTTTTCCAGATCTTTTGTTCCCAATTCAGGGAGTCCAGGTGGTTTAGCATCATATTGTTCCATATTGTTTCCCTTGGGGTTGCTGTAGATGATCTTAAAGTCTTGTTTTGAGGCTTGTTTATATGTCTTCTCATTTTGATGGGGGAGGGGGCTGCTGGCACCTACATGGCTCACCTCCTTTGTGCTGGGAATGGAAGTATGTTGGCCCAGAAGCCTCATGATCTGCACTGGGAGCTGTGTCACGTCAACCTGGAAGCCTCTTACTCTGCACTGGGAGTGGTGGCATGTCAACCTGGAAGCCTCCTACTCTGCACTGGGAGCTGTGACACATTGAGCTAGAAGCCTCCTACTCTGCACTTTGCTTATACTCTTAAACAAAAAGAGAAATGCTTTTAGCATCTCACTCTCAAGATACATATTAAATTGGTTGGGTAAACGTGGTTCTAGATGATTTCTTGATCTTGCTATACCTTAACACATTTTTTTTAAAGTTAAACATTGGCAAAGTTGTATATACTGTTTTGTAACCTGTTGTTTCACTTAACATAATGTAGTGAACATTTTTTCACCTCAATAAAAGTTGGTGTCATTGTCATGACTTCTTAATAATTAATAACATTTTTATCTCCCCATTATCCTCCCTTATACCCATCTCTTTATTCCCTTCCTCTTGTCTAATAATAGTCGCACTTCCACTTTCATATCATCTTTTTTAGATTTCACATATTAGAGAAGATATTCGGTGCTTGTCATTCTGAATCTGATTTATTTCACTTAACATGATGATCTCCAGTTCCATCCATTTTCCTGCAAATGACATAATTTTGTTCTTCTTTATAGCTCAGTAATATTCTGTTATGTATATACCACAGTTTCTTTATCCATTCAACTCTTTTTTTTTTTTTTTTTTGGTACCAGGGATCGAACTTGGGACCTTGCACTTGCAAGGCAGGCAGTAGAACCACTGAGCTAAATCCCCAGCCCTATGCATTCAACTCTTGATGGGCACCTAGGCTTAATTTTAATACTCCAAAAATATCTTGGAATATTTGAGGAGGATTTCTATAAAAAGATCAGAGGAAAGAGAGTACAGGAAATAGGGGCAAAATAAGAACCAAGATACATCATGTATAGGTACAAGTACCCAATGATAAATGTAAATGTATTATATACCTAAAATGTACCAATAAAAGAATTTAAGGGAAAAAAGATAAAGGAAAACTTCATGGAAGAGGTAGGAATTAATCTGTGCCTTAAGAAATGGATAGAATCTGGACTTCAGTAGCTGGAAAGGCACTCTAGCAAGAAAGGACAGAGTAAGTAAGAACAGGGCAAGGAGGATATGAAAGGCAAGTCCAAGGTGGCTGGAGCATGTTCTATATAAAGAAAGCACAAGAAAGGATGTCTTGAGGGAAGGGTCAGAGCCAAGTGTATGGAGACACTGGCAGCCATTAAAAGTGACCTGATCAGACCAGCTTTCTATCAAACCTCCCCTAGATGTCAGGGGATAGAGAGAAAGTGGCAAAGGAAAGCAGCAAACTTGAAGGCCAAATCCAGACCTTGTTGACCAACAGATCAAAGTTGGATGCAGGACCCAGATCCCAGACATCATAGCATAGGCTGAGGCCATGACTGGACCAGGTGGTCCAGTCAATTTCATTCTTGTTGACACAGCCTGATGCTCTTGACTTAAGAGTAACCTTGAATCCAGATGAGATAATAGTGCATCTGGTGGCCAGATTTCCATCCTCCTGCAGGAAACAGCTTCTGCCTGCCATGAATCCAAGTGCTGACTCTACTGCCAATACCTCTGGCCCCAGAGGAGCCACATTTCTCAGGTCCAGATATAAATATGCATTCAGGCACCTGCATCCTTTAGAAATCTCCTCAATCAAAAGCCCATAAAGTCTTTAAATTCCTAGAATCCTATTGGAGAAAGCAGTTAGCCTAGATTTAGCAGGCATATTGAAGCCACCCATACTGTAAAAACAAGCTCTGATTTTGTGTTAAATTGTCATTACCAATCACCTTTAAAATAATTCCTATCATTTCTGGAAACCTAAAACCCAAAACTACATTCTGCAGTCCTGGACCCATAACGACTCCCAGATTCAAGAGTGTAAGAGTGTGTCAGTCAACACCCAAGGGCATGAAATGCCTGGCAATGTGTGGTGGCTAAAACTGGGGCAGAGCTGGGCAATGTATTTAGTAGTGATAAAATTGGAATAGGGCAAAGGCCTCTTTCAGATAAGAGGCTCTTGAGCTGATGGGAGAAAATCAAAAAGGTAAGGATTATAAACTTCAAGTGACCTCCCCCTGGGAAACTCTAGATCGAGCATCTACTGAGGCTTTGCAATGCCCTGCTGTTGATTGATTGCATTAAGAGCCTTGCTTCCTCCCCTCCTTGAGTTGGTGACTTTAGCAATGTGACTTTACAGTTCTTCCCCTTAAGAGACATGGTTTCTTTGAAATCTGGGCTGCCCTTGTAGCCAAGGCTGAGTCTAGGCTGAGGAAATCAGGAGCAAGGGGCTCAAATTTTAAGAAGGTGCTCAGTCTTTAGGGTCATTAAATTTTAGGGTCAATACCTGAGAGTTAGTGCCTATTTCAAATATGTGCCCTAAGTCCCTCTCTTTCCTCATCCTAGTCAAGTCCTGCTTATTACTTGCTTTGGATAACAGAATATGGCAGATGTGACATTGTGCCAGTTTTGAGCTTTGACCTCCAGAGGCAACGTATGCTTTGACTTGTACTCTTGTGACCTCCATGGCTATGACAATAAGCCTGGGCCAGCCTGATGGAGGAAGTGAGGCCTCTACTATAGTAGAATGTTGTACTGTCCACTGAGACCATCCCAGACCAGCTAGCTTCCGACTGACCACCAGCCAGCCAAAGATGTGTAAGTGAGCCTAGTAAGACCAGCCCAATCTATCCCAGACAAGCAGAGCCACCTACCAACTCATAGAATGGTGAGAGGTAATAAGTAGTCATTGCTTTATAATGCCTTGGGTGTGGTTTGTTATGGAGCAATAGGTAAAGGTTGAGCATCACTAATCTGAAAATCCAAAACCCAAAATACTCCAGATGCTGAAACTTTGAACACCAACATGATACTACAAGTATCACAGCTGACTTCATGTTAACCACAAACAAAATACAGACACACTAAAACTAGTGTGTAAAATTATATGTAAGTTATGTGTATAAAGTTCGCATAAAACTTCAGGTCCTATCTCCAAGTTATGTCATTATGTATATGCAAATTTTCCAAAATCTGGAAAAAAAATGGAAATCCAGAACACTTCTGGTCTCAAGCATTTCAGATAATGAATAATCACCCTGTACACCTTCTGTCTTAGTCCATCTATGCTGCTATAACAAAACACTACTGACTGGGTAGTCTGTAAAGAATACAAAGCTATTTCTCACAGTTCTAGAAACTGAAGTCCAAGATCCAGGTACTGCCAGATTTGGTATCTGAGGGCTGCTCTTTGCTTCATGATGCTGCTTTCTTGTTACATCCTTCCATGGCAGAAAAGCGAAATGAACAACAACCAACTTCTTTCGTGGAAGAAGAGATGAAAGGGCAAAAAAGGTCCTGGCTCATTCCCTCAAACCCTTTTATAAGGATATTAACGTCATGCACATGGACAGAGCCCTTAGGACTTAATCGTTTCCTGAAGACTCACCCTTAATACCATCACATGGAGTATGAGGTTCCAACCTATGAATTTTGGAGGACTACATACATTCAAATCATAGCACTTCTTTCCTTTCCCCATGCCATAGGAGTTTGTCGTCTCCCAAAGACTCTGTTAAAGCATTGCTTAATAAATGACTTGAGATTCAGTTATACACACCAAGAGAGATTTAGAATAGACTCAAGAGCAAAAGGAACTCTTCTGGTTCTAATCCTGCCAGTAATCCTGAACACATCTCCTTCCATCTCCAGGACATGAGACCTTCTACTTAAAAATAAGGGATCTGCTCCAGAGCTGAGGCAGCTGGGTCTCCTTCTATAAGCTAGCTCCTATTTGTTAGGGATGGTATAGAATTGAAGCATTCTGAGGCTCACCAGGAAAGAATGCTCTTTTCAAGTAGTAATGTCTGCCATAATGAAGGATGAGGGGTGAACTGGTACAGCAGCACCCCTGCCCCATAGCTGCCTTAACTGGTGCGGAGCCACTCCATGTCCTCCCTGAACTCCCTGACCCATACGCTCCCTATTTAGAGGGCTGAATCATGCCAGACCAGTCCAGTTATAAAGATCTCTTGCTACAATGGACAGCTTTTTCTTTCTTGACCTCTGCCTTTAGACCAAACCTAGAAGTTCCTTTAAGTTGTAAAAACAAGGAAGCCTGGGATGAGGGCTCCTGTCTTGGATGGTAGTCAATGCATATGCATTGGATAGCATCTTACTCATGTGGCTTGTCCCACACAGCTGCCTTGGCTGATTTTCCATATAGGGCAGGCAGTGTGATATATTGGAAACTACAGAGCTAAGCATTATAAACACTGGTTATTCTGTATACAAATTTGGAAGAGCAAGGTCATAGGAAATGCCACTGGGGTGAGGGTCCTCTCCACTACCAACATCTTCACACCTTGCTCACCCATTTGCTTAGCTGGAAGATGAATCTCTACTTGTCTAAGGACTCAGACTTTAGGTCTGAATTTCTGGATGTCCTCATTCACTGGAGAAGGTTAAAAATAGTTCTTTGCATATGGAAATCACTTCACAGCTTACAAATTGCTTTCACAACCTTAATTTCATTTGATCCTCCAAACAGCCCTGTGATGAGAAAACTGAAGTCCAGACAGGTTAGGTGAGAAACCAAAGGGTGAGAAGAAGATAGGAGGAAGAGCTGAGTCCTGAACATAGGTCTTGCCAGTAATATCCTGTCCTCCTTGCCCAAACCACCAGCCTCTGTGGTCCCATGACCACTGCCAACAACATTACCATGTTACCAGCTGCTCCATGTCATTAAAAACCAGTGGGTCAGGCAACTCAGGAGATGCTTGTCAACTCCTATGGTTCTGGTTCACCTGCTTCTACTACTCCTCAAGCCCCCTGATTGTCCAAATCCACCATAAGAGCTGTTCTAGCTAAATGGTTTCTCACACATTAAAGCCAGTGCAATATATTGGTGTGAGCACAAGCTTTCAAATCAGGCTGACTTTCATACAAATCCTGACTCTATCTCTTTCTAAGAGGATGATGTGGGAAAGTTACTTAACTTCTCTGGCCTTCAGTATTATCTTCCATAAAATGGGGATAATAATAGCAATGCTCATATCATGTTTCTTGAAGGAATAAACAAAAAAATACATCCGTGAATAAAACAATGAACATAAAGAAGATTAGTTCTGCCTGATACATAATTATTTCAACAAATGGCACTAATTGTACTAGTAACTAAATAATAGTAATAACAACAATAATTCCTGGCAACTAGGTCAAACAAATGGGCAAATCTGGTACTGAAGAATCTTTTCCCATATGTGTAAAGACTCTCTAAAGGTCTTTGCAAGTATAGGAGGAAACAGAACACACCTAGCAAATGTTCCCAGGCCCATTCATCAGCCCTAACAAGAGCTCTACATCAACACTGGATTTATTGGTTGCAGGATGCAGAAAATATGTTGGGGGAGGAAGAGTCGGTTGTATAATCAGGTGTGTGATTAGTCATGCTAATGGCATTTATTATACTATGAGTAGAACTAATTTACAATAATTTAATCATCAACAAGCAACTGTGCAGGAAGAGGAAGCTGGGTTGTCAGATTTTCAAATAAGGGCTCTTAGCTAACGGTTCCAGTGTGAACCTGCACTTATGTAATTCTGGAGGGAGAGACTGAACCTGAGTCCCTGAGTGTCTACAAGAGATGATTAACATTTGCATAGCAACTTCAGAGTTTACAGAGTACCTACCTGTGCAGAATCTTATTTGACACTCTTTCACAGTAATGCATTTTTATAATTTGATTTGAGGTGACAAACTCAGGCCAAGAGGTAAGAAGGGACAATAGGCAGGACTTGAACTCCAGATCCTCAGATTCCAGGCCTTGTGTCTGTCTAAGCCAGAGGTCCTCATTCAGAAGTGAACACCTGTGAGACTTACAAAAATCAGTCAATCAGTAAATAAATAATACCTGGGCCCCAGGGTATTTTTATTATGATCCAATGTTTCTGGAGTAACTGATGGGACTCTTCATTCAGAAACATGCTGCAAGCTGAAAACTATAAATTATAGGATGAAAAAAGGAGAGACAGCCCAGGGTGGTGGGAGGGCATGGGTTATTCTTCTCTACATGTATGTGACACTTGACTCCACCCTCTTATCAGCTGTGGGACCCAGGTCAGGCCCCACCTTTCTAAGCCTCAGTTTCTTCATCTGCAAATGGGGATAATAATATCTGTATCATGCACTAAATGAGGAAACTAAAACCCTAATAAGTAAGTGTTAGTAAATAAATGTTAGTTCCCCTCTGTTCCCTTGGATAGCAGATATTTGAAATAAGCACTCAAGCAAGTGATAGATACTTCCCTTGTTACTAATAGCAATTGTCTTCCTGAATCAAACCCTATTGTGAACTTTTAAAATGTAATGCTTAAAAAGAAAAAAGAAAAAATACAAAACAAAACATCTGCTCCCCCAAAAATAGAACACTCAGCTTTTCCAGCCAAAAGATAGCCACAGAGAGCCCAGGCAGCCCTCTTAACACCCAATTACTGCTGCAGCCACCCCTGCGGCTGGCTGGACTGCAGAGCACAGGCTCCTCCCCAAGCCAGGGAGAGCGCTGCTACTATTTTCATTTTAGCTATTTGAGAAAAACAAAAAGGTCAAATAAAAGACGTTCTGCTCAGGAGTCCCCAGGAAAAGAATATCAGTGGTTCCCTTGCAGCTGAGATAAATCCATTAAAGATATCCCAACTCTCTGGTCCCCTGGGCCTTTGGAATTCTCCTCAATCTTGACCTGACTTACTTAGTTTCCTCCTGGACTGCCCTGAGATTTTCCCACCCTGATGATGACAGACACGCCCATGTGTAGCAGTAGGGGTAGCAGCCAGAAGCAGTATTGCGGCAAAAATTTACACCAAGAAGACCCTGGCAACAATTGCTGTTTCAGCTCAGTCTTGGGGCCTTTGCCCTCCTCTAACCAAAGTAATTCTGACCTCCTGGCCCCTTCTCCACCAAGCTTCTCCTCTGGCCAGACCAGTTCCCTGGACAGAGGAGCAGCTCTGAGAGTCAGTCCAGAAGTCCCAGGAGTTCATGACTCAGCCTCTGCTGCCCTCTCCTCTCGGGTCACAGAGAATCTCATTACCAAATTTTAGGTGCTCTCTGATGGCTCTGGAGGAAAAAAATCTGGCTCCGGCCAGCCTTGGGAATGCTTCAGCTGTCAGAGTGGGAAGCTAATGAACTGGTGATAGAGAGAAAAATGCCCCATTTTTTTAAACCTAGGTTTAATTCTGGCTACCTAATTGTACCCAGCTGTTCCCTGACTCCCTCCCAACCTGGTTTCCACTGTCCAGTGAGAGGGCTGACTGGCTGGCCACACAAGCAAGGTACAAGCAAGGCCAATTATGGTCACACTAGATCCAAACTCCACACAGAGGAAGCCATGTCATCTAGCTGTGTCCACAGATGATGGGCTGTAACCCAGAAACATCACTGTGGAAGTACTCAGGCTAGATCTGGCACACAGATATGCATTGGATATATTTGGAATTCTATAATCTTACCTAATTATGTAATTCTGGGTCACTGAAAATTTTATTGCAGACTTCACCTCAAAAACCTAGATTTTAGGGCCGAGGATTTAGTTCAGTGGTTTCACCGCCTGCTGCACAAGCTCAAGGACCAGAGTTCGATCCCCAGTACCACAAAAACACAAAACAAAACAAAAAAACCCCTGGATTTTTAGTTTCTGTTACAAATCAGATCTAACCATGCTAGATCACTGCTCCATGTGGCTAATTAGCATAGATCTGCCTCAGGAACAGAGGGTGTGACCTCTCACTTGCCACAGTCTTCAGCACTCCCTCCTGTCCCTCAGCATGTAGGCCCTGTGACAACCTATGTGTGACCCCTGGTGACTGTTTCCTGTTGGGGGGGGTTGAGCTTTCTCATGTGTACAAAGACAAGTTAGTCAGGGAGGATGCTGGCCTTGAAGAATTCCTCCAGGATCTTACAATCCCTCCTAAGGTAGGAGCAGGACCGTGTGGGCCGAGGAGAGACCAGTGGCAGTCAAGTGAATCACCAGGCCCTGGACATACCTGGGCAGATACCCATGTCCTCTTCTCCAGGGCTGAAAGCCGTCCTCTGGGTTCTTCCAGCACTGGCCACTGGCCCTCTCGCTAGTCAGCTGGGACAGTTGCTGCCATCAACAGCTCCCATCGGGGGGCCTCTGAGGCATGGCAGCACTCATGGGGACGGTTACTTCTTCAGGTTCTACCCCTTGCCCGTCACTGCTGCTCCACCCTTCTCATAGCCAGATTTAATGAAGGATGATCGAAAAGAAATGTGGCATGGCTTGAAAGAGAAGGGGGCTTTGGGGTGAGCTGGTAGGGTGCTTGCCCTGAGCTTGTTAGGGCAGAAACGCCCAGTCGGGACAAGGGGAGCCTCTGGCCACCTCTAATTGCACACCCTGTTCTGCCCTGCTCAGCTCAGCCAACCCGCAGCGCATCCCGACGTTTAAAGATTACCAAGGCGAGTTTGTAACGAAGCCGCTCCCTCTTTGTCTGTCCTTGCGCCAACAGCAGCAGAAGGGATACTAATTAGAGGGTGAATTATTAGCTTCCCATGGTGCACTGCAGGGACATTAAAAATGAGGGGGCTTTGCTGCCTGCCTTTCAGATGGTTAGTCTTGGTTTAATATATTCATGTTTCTAGGTGAGCAGCAGGGGACAGTTTTTATGATTATAATTGTTGCATAATTACTGGCCTAAGGTTGCCTATTGTTAAATAAAAATGCTGAGGTACTAATGTTTTATTGAACAGTACAAGGAGATAAAATTGTAATATCTTTTCCTGAGCAATCAAAGCTGTTCATTTGCAGCCTAGTGACAACCCTTAGTCGTCTCACAGAAGAAGTGGATAGGTTCTGCCTGGGCTAGAAGTCAAATGTGAAATATTTGCTCAGGAAAAAGAAAAAGGAAACAGGAGCAAGGAAGGGAAAGGGAGCTGAGGAGCTCTTGGGTGGGCCACCACAATCTCTGCATGTGGGGGCAGGGGCGTGCCCATGGAGGTTGACTGCCAGACAACTGGCTCTGGGCAGAAGGATATCACTGTCACAGAGGCCTTTGCTCATGAAGAACATCCATTTCTGCAAAAGAAACTGAAGGGGCACTGAGGCAGAGACACCAAGGGCTGCCAAGTCAGGGACAGAGCCACCCCCAAATGGCCCAACAGGGACCGATATCCCTCCTTTCGGCAATCTTAAGTCTTCAATCCTTCGAGGCACTGAGAAGATACCTGGAAGCAGCCAAGCAATAAACCTTTCATATTTCTCAAATCTACCTCTTCCTCCTTGCCCTACCAATTCATCCCGCCCTAAGTAGCCATCACCAAAACTTCCTACCAGTCTCCTTGCCTTTAGAGTCTTGTCCCTCCACAGTTTGCTGAGATTTCTGTAGCTGGGTGGAGAATGATTGCTGCCTGGAGACAACCAAAATTTTTTTAAATACACATTTGATTCTGATCTGCTGCCTCACCTGGCCAGGAAGCATAAAGAAGGGTGGAAATAGCCTTGATTTAAGCAGAAAGCCAGTGTCTGGTCTGTGTGGTCTGACCCCCTTGGGTGTTCCCTCACTCAGAGGGAGGAAATGAAATAGAGCATTGTTCTCACCATCCACACAGCACGTGCAAGAGGAGAGGCAGACAGTAGCAGACCAAACCCGAATTTCAGAAAATTAAAGAGTGAAATGTCACCTTCTCTGCAAAGACCCTCGAGGCCTCCCTCGGGCCTAGCCTGGCAGAGGTCCTGGATCTTGGCCAAGACTTTCACAATGTACATAAGTGACAAACCAGATTCCCATATGGTTCGTCCAGGACAAGCCTTAGTCTCATGGAAACAGTCCTGGGCTGGGAGTCAGGAAGCCTGAGTTTTATTTCTGGCTCAGCCTCTCTCTCTGCAACTCTTAGATAAGTCACTTCTACTCTCATCTTTGCAACAGAAATGGTGTCACCACCCTGCCTACCTCACATGATTCATGTGAGGCCTGCATACACATCAAAGAACCATGACTGTCAGCATTAGAAAGAGCTCATCTGGTCCAGTCTCTTTCCAGGTGCAGGAAATCTTTCCAGAGCCTTTCTGTCAGATGTTCATCTTCCCTCTGCACAAGGACAATTCCCTGGTGAACTCGAAGGACCACCTCCTTGGGCTTGACAGCCCTGACTTTGTTCCTTCATGTGAGCTAAGATCTGCCCAGCCCTACTCCCAGGGCTGCACTGAGCCACGCTCCATGGAAAAGAGTTTGAACACACACCTTCCTCCTCAGTTCCACATGCAATCTGGCTGGTCCAGATTGCTTCCCACAGTCTAGTCACTGTACCCCGCTAATGCAAACCATGACTGTGCAAGCTCTTTAGCAGGCAACACACAGAGTTGGCTCATATTCAGCCTGTGCTCAGCTACATCCTCCATATCTTTTCACATAAATGGCTTTCATTTGGAAAATGAAAAGCCTCCCCAGTCTTGTCATGATACAGTTGATTATTTTGAAACCAAATATGTGATATTTATATTTCTGTTCTGTTCCAATATGTTGGTTTGGATCTATCTTTCCCAGCCATGATAAATCTTTATAAATTCTGATTCTCTCACCTCATGCTTGAATTGGAAAGCTCTGTCTTACAGCTTTATATCATCCATGGGTTTGCTAAGCAAACCTTCACTTTCTGTGATGAAAAGTATTGAGTTGACAGTATTGATCCACAGGGAATCTATTGTATCAGATAGAGGAAGATGTCAAGACTAATGCAAATAAGATGAGTGAAATTAGTAAATCGAGAGGAGAGTATACAGGTCACTAAAACTTGTGGATAAAAATAGACAGAAAACAGGAAAATAACCAATGTTTTCATTTGTGTACCCCAAATGATGGAACTCACTGTGCCAATGGGTGGGTTTGACTAATAAGGTTAAGATTATGTAAATCTAAGCCATTCTGACATCACTCAGATTTCCAGGAAACAGAGACATAGTTAATAATAATGATATAACAATGAGACAAACTACATGCAAACAAAGGGAGGAATCAGGACAATGCAAGACACAATGTAGCTCATCTCTTCTTGGTAAACTCACTCCTCTTCCTAAGGAGAAACATTTAAGTCATGTGTGCAAGAGTTCAAAAGGAGCTGGCATCCTGCAGGCCCCAAACGGGTTTACCAAATGGGTAGGGCTTCTACCTGTACTAATAAAGCAAGGAGTTAAACCCGTACCTTCTGTGCCTTAGCACAATTGCCTGGAAGGACCTTGGGCCAGGAATTGGTGGAGTTCTCTATTCTCAATAAGGTATTTGGACAAGCTGCTTATGTTATCCTCCTTGCCCTCAATATTAGTCAGGAGAACAGAGAACCAAACACACAGGTAACACCCAGTGTATTAGTCTCCCAAGGCTGCTGTAACAAATTACTGCAAATTCATTGTCTTTTCTTTTTCAATATCAGGGATTGAAGTCAGGATCTTCTGCTTGTGAGGCAGGCAGCGGCACCACTGAGCTAAATTCCCGGCCTGCAAATTCACTGTCTTAAACCAAAGTGTATTTCTCTTACCATTTGGAAGCCAAAAGTCCAAAATGGCTCCCAGCTACCACCCCCATTAGCAATCTCAGCCACAGATAGCTGCCTTGCCTAAGGTCAGATCTCTCCCTGGGTGGCCCACATATCCAGTGACTAATCTTATGTGAGAATAAAAAGGCATGATCATATTGGACAAAATCAGGACAACTTGGAAGGATTATTTCTGCTCCCAAGCTCTCTGTGGCCTTGACCAGGACTGCCGTTGGTCCTACATTGCATCTAGAAGTCTGCCTCTGGCCACTCTTGCTTTCTTCCCCTTGCTTCCATTAGTGTTGATCCCAAGGGCACCTCATAAACATCCTAAATGCCAAACTCCATGTCAGAGGCTGCCTCTTTGGGAATCCCACCCTTGGCACCTCTTCCTGCTCATTACAGTGTTGATGGGACCCCAAACTCATTATACCTACAGGAAAATGTAATACCAATAAGCCAATACCAAGATAGTGACAGACTCACACTCCCTTGGGAGTCCTTCGGAAAGAATCTATTCCAACTCTGGTGGCTGCTGGCTTTCCTTGACTTGTGACCACATCACTACAATCTCTCTCTTCAAAGTCATGTTGCCTTCTCTTCTGTTTGTGTATCAAACCTTCTTCGGCCTCACTCTCATGATGCTCATGATTATATATAGGTTATTCCAGGACAATCTGTCCAGGGCAAGACCCTAACTTAATCACATTTGCAAAATCCCTTTCCATTTAGGATAATATTTACAGATTCTAAGGGTTGGGTCCTGATATTTTTGTTTGGCTGTTTTCTTGCCTTCTGTACCCAGAATCAATTTTAAAAATGTTGGTCAGGACAAAATTAGCATTGCAACCCCACATGGTCTATGATCCACCATCCTGCGATATGAACTTCTTACTCAGCTTTCTGGGAGAGCTCATCTCCAGCTTTAAACAGCTGATGGGGAAATCACCCCAGGAATATTATAGTCAGTCTGGAAATGTATAAAATGTTATTACTAGCTCCCAAAGGAGAAATGACCCAAGGTCCACACATGAAGAAAAGAAACCACTCGCAAAAGATGTTATTCTTACATTTTCCTGTAGGAAAATGTACTGATTATACTGATTATACTCCCAGAGGTGGGCAAGCCCTTCCTTGAAGAGGAATCTCAACCATCCCTTGCAGTTTTCATTATTTCAAGAGAAAGCATTTCCCATAATCACAGAACACTGAGATACTATAATGGAGAAGCCTCAGAATAGAAAACCCTTCCAGAATAGAGTTTTGTTTATTTGTTTTTACATTGAATGTTTTTAAGAAATTTGCCTTCAAAATAATTTACCATAAAAAATATTTACCACCAAGAGTAAGACATAGATGTCTGCTCTTGCCATTTCTACTCAATATTATGTTAAAGTTATAATTCCAGGGAAAGTAGATAAGAAAACAGAATTAAATACATCCAAATTAGAAAGGAAGAAGTGAAAGTATTCGTTTACCTAGATGACATGATTTTGCATGTAGAAAGTCCTAAGAAACCCATGAAAAATACTAGAATTAACAAGGAGTTCACTGGGGTTGCAGGATACAATATCAATATATAAAAGTCAATTATATTTCTACATATCTCCATGGAAAATCTAAAAATGAAATTAAGAAAATTATTTCATTTATATTACCACTAAAAGCAAAGTTCTTTGATATAAATTTAACAAAAGTAATCTAAAACTTATACTCTAAAAGCAAAAAAAACTGTTGAAAAAAATTGAAGACATAAATAAATGAAAAAACACCCTATAATTATGGGTCAGAAGACAATATTGTTAAGATGTTAATATCACCCCCAAGAAATCCAAAGATTCAATGCAATCCCTACCAAAATGCCAAGGACCTTTTTTTCAGAAATAGAAAAGCTGATTCTCAAATTCATACGGAATTGCAAGATGTCTCAAATAGCCAAAATAATCCTGTAAATTTGCAAGACTCACACTTCCAAATTTTAAAATTTAGAGCAAAGGTACAGTAATCGATATAGTATAGTTTTAGATCGCACTGTCATGGATTCACACTGTGCTAGTTAATCTTGACTGTCAACTAGACTGGATTAAAGTCTCATGTGGGTTACCCACAGATGAGATCATAGCTGAATGACCTATTAGGAGATGGGGCCAGGTTGGAAGAAGTGGACCGTGGGAGTGGGAGTGACTTTGGGGACTATATCTCTTCCCTGGCTCCTCCTTCTCTAACTCTGTCCAATACTCTCTGCCACTCTGAGTTGAGCAAGTTCCTCTCCTGAATCCTTCTGCCAAGTTTCCGCCTTGGTACCAACTGACTATGGATTGAAACCTCTGAAACCATGAGCCAAATAAACCTCTCCTCCTTTACCTTCCAGGTATCAGTTATTTTGTCCCATTGTGATGAGATAGGGTGTGGCTTAGACTGGCTGGAAAAAGAGGCATGGTGGAATCCCAGGATCTACACATCTCTTACCTTTTAGAGCCCAGTATGCAAAATTTCTCCTGGGTTCCCACAAGATGTGGATGGCATAAAACAGATGGGACGCTGTGAAGAACCTGCTATCAGTGACTCTTCACGTTAGCCCACTCTGTGTTCTAGACCAGGGTGTACTTTTATTTTTGCTCTTTTTCTCCTTTCCTCTTTTGTTCAGCCCAAGTTTGCTCTGCAGAGCCAGTTTCCCCTGTACCCCTTCACCCCTCATTTTTCAAATAAATATTTGGTACCATTTTGGCCTTGACTCCTTCAATTCTTTGTCCAAGGTAAAAAGGATCTGGAATACATTTAATTGGCAAGCCATTTCTAAAGGAACTACTTGACAACATCATCAGTAGGGAAGTTGACTGATACATACACAGAGATAGATAAGTCAATGGAATAAAATTGAGACTCCAGAAATAAACTCGTATCTATGGAAAATTTATTTTGACAAATGCATCAAAACCATTCAATGAAGAAAAAATAGACTCTACAAACAAATGGCACTGGGATCACTGGATATTACACACACAAGAATAAATTCTCATCATGCCACATACAAAAATTAACTCAAAAAGATCATGCAAACTAAATATAAAACCTAAACCTATAAAGCTCTTAAAAGAAAGCATAGATGTAAATCTTAGTGGCATTGGATTAGCCAGTCATTTTTTAAACATGAGAAGAAAAGCATAAGTAACAAGAAAAAAATAGATAAACTGGACTTGATCAAAATTAAAACCTCCTGTATTGTAAAAGGGCATGGTGGCACACACCTATTAACCCCACATACTCAGGAGGCTGAGGCAAGAAGATCACAAGTCTAAGGCTGGCCTGGGCAATGAGGCAGGACCATGTCTCAAAATGAAAGAAATAAAAGGAGCTAGGGTTGTAGCTCAGTGCTCCCTCAGTTCAATGCCCCGTACCATACTGCAATCAATCAGTCAGTCAATAAATGAACAACAGAAGAAAGTGAGGAACAAACCACAGAATACAGGAAATAGTTCCCACGCATATATCTGAGACTATATAAAGATATGGGAAAAAAAACTAATAGAGGTCCAAGGGTATAGTTCAGTGATAGAATGTATGCTTAATGTTCACAAGGCTCTGGGTTCAATCATCGGCACCATAAAGACAAAAAGAGGACAGGACAGAAAAGAAAAGAAGAGGAACAGAGGAAAGGAGGGATAGAGAGAAAAAGGAAGGAAGGGAGGGAGGGAGGGAGGGAGGAAGGCAGAGGGAGAGGAATTAGTACAATTTAAGAATCAAAAAGTCAAAAAGTCAAATGTGGGCCCGGGATTTAGCTCAGTGGTTCCAGTGCCTGCCTCGCAAGCACAAGGTCCTGAGCTCGATCTCCGGTACCAAAAAAAAAAAGTCAAATGTCCAAAGAAACTGAATAGTCATTTCTCTAAAGAAATATACAGGTGACCAGTAAGTAGATGAAAAGATGTTCAATATCATTAATCATCAGGGAAATGCAAATCCAAACCTCCATGAGATACCACTTAATGCCAAATAGAATGGCTATAATCAAAACTACAGAAGCACAAGTGTTAAATGATGAAGTAAATAAATTGAATACTGTATATCCTCATATAATACTGGTAGAAATATGAAATAGTACAGCCACTTGGAAAGTATTCTGACAGTTCCTCAAAAGAGTAAACCCAGAGTTACTGTATGACCCAAGAATTCCATTCCTACTCAAAAAAAATGAAAACATGGGAGGAAGGAGGAAGAAGGAGAAAAATAATTAAGATGTGTTATATCCATGTACCAACTCTCCATGGTGAATGTAATTATTATGTATTGCAAACATGTGCTAATAAAATTCTTAAAATTAATTTAAAAGAAATAAAAACATATCCATACAAAAATTTGTATATACGTATTCAAATAAGCATCATTTTTAATAGCCAAACAACTCAAATATCCCTTGTCTGGTAACTGGATAAATAAAATATGGCTTATACATACAACAGGAACTTATTAGGCAATAAAAAATAATTCAGTATTGATATATCTAACAACATGGATGAACCTTGAAATGATGCTAAGGGAAAGAAGCCAGACACAAAGAGCCGTGTATCACATGATTCCATTTATATGAAATGTTCCCCATAGGCAAATCCATAGAGATAGAGCATAGATAAGTGGTCGCCTTGGGCTGTGGGAAGCAGGAAAGAAATGAGGAGTGACTGCTGAATGAGAATGGGATTTGAGGGGGTGATGAAAATATTCTTAAATTGATGGTGGTAATGGTTCACAACTCTGTGAACACACAGTACTAGAAATTATTGAATTGTACACTTTAAGAGAATGAATTGTAGGACACTGAAATTATATCCCAGTAAAGTGGTGGTCTTTTTAAAAAACATTTATTAAGGACCCATAATCTACAAAATCTATTCTACAGACAGGAGAGCCACTGAGGTTGTAGCTGTTGGTGGGATGTGATGTACACACATGAGCCAAAATTCTCGACAACTCCCTTTCCCTCCTCTGTTAAAGTAAACCAAACATATGTTTCTCAAATCTGTTCACTTTATCTCTATGACCAGACCTCATCGAGCTGTACTCACTTCAGTCTGGACGCCCATAATGCCCTTCTAAGCTCCCTGTGTTGTCTCACTGCTCCCATCCAGTTTCCTCAATGCAGCCAAAGTAATCTTCGCAAATGCAATGACTTCTCATTGGTCCAAAGATAAACCACACAGTCCATGCAAGGATCTGTGAGTCCTCCTTATGCAGTCTCATCTCCACCCTCTCCTTCATCTCCCACCATGCTTCAGCCAGGCTGACCTTTTCTTTTTTGTTTCCTCACACACTACAAATCCTTCCCAACCCAACATGTTGGCCTATGCTGTTCCCTCTGCATGAAGTACTCTTCCTACTCCTAACTCTTATTTATCTTTTATTCTCAGTTGGAAAAAAAATGCTCCTCAAAGATGTCATCTCTGGTCCCCTACTCTCCAGAAGTGATCAAGTCATTGCATGCTCTCGTGCCTAGAAGTCTCCTTTCAGGCACTGATCACATTTGTTCCTAAATCATTATTCCTAATGTGGCTTTCCCTGCTGTACCCATAAACTCCATGAAAACAGAGGTTGTGTCCAACTTTGCTCATCTTTTATATTCACAAATTCTAACATTTGTGCATCATGAAGAAAGTGCTGAATGGATGAAAGAATAAATAAATGAAGTAAAGGTATGATGGGTAGATATTATGTAAATGGGTCATACAAAAATCACTAAGAACATACAGACAAGAAAACTATCTCTTGGACTGGTGATTAGAAAGGCAAATCCATTCAATTCTAGGCTTCTGGCAAGACATAAGACTTAGAAAACAAGCTCAGGATTTTGAAGGTGGATGAAACCTTCAAAATTATCTTGTCTGGTGCCTGTTTTCTCTCATGAGTGAAAGCTGAAAAAAAATTCAACCTGAAGTAAAATATATTTTACACATTGAAATCTCCCAAAAACTGAAGGAGGAGTGAAGTAAAGTAAGTAATAGAGATGGGGGGAAATGAACAAAGTGCATCATGTGCATGTACAAATCTGCCCAAATGAAACCCATTAATCTATATGACCAATAAAAAAGAGTGAAAAAAAATCACATTATATAGCATAAATATGTAACATTTTTACTTGCCAAAAAAGTAGAAATTCTAAATACAAAAAGAGAATTACCAAAAAAAAAAAAAAACAAAACTGAACTGAAAGTAGACTAGTGATTACTACATATTGGGAAGTGTGTAGCAGAAGTGTAGGAAAAGAGAGGTTGGATTTGATTGGTGCACACTGTATGCACATATGAAAATATCACACTGACACCAACTGAAATCTACAGTTAGTATTTGTTACTAAAATTTTTTTAAATGAAAAAATATCATCTTGTCCACATTCTCACTTTCCTGAGCTGAACTCTAAGGGTCAGTTAGGAATATCATATTTCTGCCATTGTCTCAAAATAAGATTTGAGGGGTAAATCTCCAAATTTCTGGGCATGGCACACAGGACTGAATAATCTGGTCATAGCCTGGGTTTGCCACCATAATTATCACTACCAACCATGGCAAATGACATGCTTTCTCCCAAATAAGTTAAAAATTTTAGCTCATGCCCTGTGCACATTGTTCCGTCTGCCTAAGTCATCTCTCCCCGTGCCAAAATATATACATAAATAGACCTTCAGACAAATTAAATTTAACAGGATTTATTTATTATTTAGCAAAGACTGATTCATGAATCAGCCAGCATTCAGAACCAGGAGAGCTTCAGAGCACTCCACTCAGCAACGTGGGCAGGCAGTATTTAGAGACAAGAAAAGGAAGTGATGTCTAGAAATGCCTTGATTGGTTTGGTCTTGGCATTTCCCCATTGGCTGTGGTGTGATGAGTTGCCAGCATATGATTGGCAGAAGCTTGGCTGCTGTGATTGGCAGACACTCAGCTCTCTCTTACAAGAATATATTCTTACATTGCAGTTTGTTTATATCCTAAATTCAGTTGCAGTTTATTCTACAGGGACTCAAGGTACGGAGGCAGCTTTTGGCCAAAATTAAGTTGATTTAACACCTGTATTATCACTTTCATGCCTCCAAGTCGACAAACTTCTACTTATGTGCTACCAAGATTTTACTTCCTCTGTAAAGCCTCCCTTGACCCTCTACAGCTAATCACTACTTTTTCTGGAGAGGCATAGTACTTTCCATATAATTTTACAGCCATCCTATTACACATCATGTGATGGGTAGATTGTAAAGTCATCACACAAGACAAAAAGCAGGCAGGGTCAAAACGACCCTTGGAAGTCACTCGGGAGAGTGCAAAGGCATGGAAAACTTCTCTACCAAGTTTAATGGTCCTATTTTTCTCCAGTTTTAGAACAGATCATTGTTTACTTAGGTGCTAAATGAAATATTTGGCTTTTGTTTAAGATTCATGTCATATGAAAAATCCACCCAGCTTTACTCAAATCACATTCAGCTCAGAAAGCTGGCACCACAAAGGCAGGTGAGACCTGAGACTGACTGAGAAGATGAAGCATCCTTCCTCTCATTCCATGTGCCTGCTGGAAATGTTGGGTGGCAAAGCTGGCAGAATCACCCTCACCAACTAAACAAAGGAGAAATGACTCTGGGCTCAGCAAGGGTCCACTGTATCTCTTCAGGCACCTTATAGTGAATCAACAGAACTTACTCCCAATAAATCGAGAAATCCAGTTTAAAGCATCATACTGATAGATAGCTCAAATATAAACTGTAGTTCCATGTACCAAACAGTGTAGGTGTGTAGGAATTTACATTCAAAATAAAAACCAAACAACAACAAAACTTCAAGCTGCAACCACTTAGAGAATTTTCAAAGGAATGCAACCTTTATTTCTTTCACTAGGGTAGATTTAAAGTGATCTGATTCATAACCCCCAGCCAATCTTGATCAGAATTCCCTTCCTCCATTTCAACATCTTTCTTACCTAACTACTGCTGTAAAATGTCTCTAATTCTAGCAAAACCCCAAATCTTCTTCTCCAATAACAAGCTATGGCTTGTGTTTAGATGCCCTCCCAAAGCCTCATGCAATCACAGGTGGCACTTTTTCTGGAACTGACTCATGGTGCAATGCTAGGCTCAAGGACACTAGTATTGAAGGTGTAAGTGTTACTCACTCTAAGTAATCTGCATAAGAAATGTGTGCTACTGAAGCCAGAACTTTTTTTTTTTTTGGTACCAGGGATCAAACTTGGGACCTTGTGCTTTCAAGGCAGGCAGCAAAACCACTGAGCTAAATACCCAGCCCTAGTAATCTGCATAAGATAAAAGGGGCTGTTGAGGGCCCCTTCCCTCTTCTCTTGTTGCTTTTGCTGTCTTCTGCTGCCATGAACTGTTACCACTCTGCCACCCTGCCTTGGACGCAGCCGATTATGGAATGAAACCTCTATGAACTGTAAACCAAACAAACTTTTCCCCATTTAACTTTGGGTGCCAGGTATTTTGTCTCAGCGAGAGAAAAGTAACTAGCACAACAACATACCAGCTGTTTCTTTCTCTCTGCTTTCTTGTACTCTGCCCTTTATATTCCAGATAAGCCTAGCACCCGGAATTACCTTTCTCCTGTCTCCTGCATGCTCGAGAATTGTTCTGCTGCAGAGATGGTCAGGCCATGATTCACTGCCCAGATTTAATGTGTGCATGTCTGTGACAGGTGTATGCATATGTCCCCTCACCACATTCTAAAAATACTTATTTGAATTAGTTGTCAAGTGACTGAGAGAGGTGCATGTTTAAAAATCCAGATTTCCCACTTCTCATGAAAAATCATCCGTGGCAATACTGCCCCCTTTCCTCCATGAAAACAGGTGACTATAGCTGAGGGGGCAGTAACCCCCTTGGATAAGACTTATTCACCTGGGCCAGGATTTAGCTCAGTGGTTCTGCCACCTGCCTTGCAAGCACAAGGTCCCGAGTTCGATCCCCGGAGCCAAAAAAAAAAAGACATTCACCAGCTCCCCACACTCCCCACTTCACCCAGGTCAGTCACTCTTCTGCCTACCAGGAGTTTGTAAGCACTGAAGTTGGTGCCTCTTACTCTGTCCACATCTTTTGTTCTGCTTCCTACCTCCAAAACTCAGGCCTTGCTTTAGTTGTGGAGCATGAGCAACAAGCATGAAACAAGTTAACTCAAGTACTAGACACAGTTTTCTTCAAAGGAAAAGGTAGTTTCTGACTTATCTCTGCATCCCTGCCATGTCTACTGTGCTTGCCCTCAGTAGATGCTCAGGAAGCTATAGTCCCATGAAGGACAAGCAAAAACAATGGAAATTTCTCCTTTCATTTTCATTTTCTTCTTCCCTTCTTCAGACTCCCTGACTCTTCCCAGGTCTGGGCTGGGAGGCCAGTCAGGGAGCCGTTGAAGAGAAGTGGCAGGAAGTAGGGTCAGGACCCAGGTACAATTTCTAGGCCAAGCCCGGGTGGCAGGAACCTCAGCCAAGTGCTCTGCCCTCCCCAGCCGGTGTGGCTCAGCAGCCAGATGGCAACAACTCTTCCACCCGCTCAGCCCAGGCAGGCTGTGAACAGGCACCGTCAAGTGTGGTCCTCATTGGCCCAGCCCTGGGGCTCAAAGCTGCCTTTTCCAACAAATGACAACTTTTTAATTTTGAGCCTGTGGTCCCTAGTGAGAGAGGTGGAGAGAGGGGTGAGGATGGCATCTGGATCCTGCAAATCAGAGAGACCTTGGGCCAGGAGCAACCTTGAGAGGTCATCTACTCTCTGCCTGGCCAGATTCTCTGCTTTGTCCAGGATGTCAGTGCAGCCCCAGCTCCTTCAAGAAGCCTTCCTGGACTACCCTGTCCTCACAGAGCTCCCTCCCCCCACCCAGCACCTCCAAAACATCCAAGTGGAGTGCTCGTCTTAAAGGTAGACACTGGTTGAATGTGGAGCCAGACACAAAGTAGTGGCCTTCTGATCTGCAGTCACCTAAAGGGAATAATCCCTTCCTCAAATACTCACGAGATTGTTGACTTTGATGAGGTCTGAAAAAAAAATCTTCTGCAAAGTTGACGTAAAAGAAAGAAGATACTGTCTTAGTTATTTTTATGATTGCTGAGACAAAACACTCGATACCCAAAGTTAAAGAAGGAAAGGTTTATTTAGCTCACAGATTGTGGAGGTTTCAGTTCATAGTTGGCTGGCTCCAAGGCAGAGTGGCATAGCAGAGGGGCATCACAGAGATACAGTTCATGGGGGATAGAAGGCACTAAGATACAAGCAACAAGCAATGATATTCTTTCTGTCCCTTGTACCTTATCCGGGCTACCTACCCTTAGGACAGATAACACTCACACCCAGAGTGGGGCAGCCTTAATCCTAGCAGAACTGTGCCAAACCAATCAGTGGACTAATTTAATAGTAGTCAAACACCCTTGATCCCAGCATCACACACTCTAGATCTAGCCACTTCCAAAAAACCCCACCTATGGCCACACAAAGCTTTAGGGGGACATCGAGGTAGAGGTTATAACATTCCACCCCTGGCCCCCCAAAGACTCACGTGGTCATAGTTAGAGGTGGCTGGATCTAGGGTGTGTGATGCTAGGATTGATTCATGGTTCTATGCTAAGATTAATGGTGTGAGTGGGGCAGATAGCCTGGTTAAGATAGGAGGAACAGAAAGAAGGTTGTTGCTTGTCACTCACTGCTTCCTGCCTTCTGCTTGCCATGAACTGTTTCTCCTCTGTAATGTTCCTCTGCCATCCCACCCTGCCTTAGAGTCAGCCAACTATGAACTAAAACCTCTATAAACAATAGGCCAAAATAAACCTTTCCACCTTTGACTTTAGGTGTTGGGTATTTTGCTCAGCAGTGAGAAAAGTAACTAAGATAGATACCATTCCCCCTTCCTCCCTCCTTTACAGAGTTAGCTCCCAAGAGTAGACCTCACTCCTGACTTCCCAGGAGGCCTACACAAGCAGCTCCCTGAAGGGAGAGATTGTCTCGAAGGAACAAGCCAACACCTCTCTCCCCAGAAGAGGCTCCCTGAGAGTTCCCAGGTGACCAAGAGCTCTAGGAGCACAACTCAGGCTTGACCCTAGTGTCCACAGGACCCTGAAAAACTGGTCTGTATCAGACAAAAGGACACTAACAGCTTGGGGAACTCAGATGTGTGGCTGTTTCAGTTTGCTCTCATTTACCTCATTTTTGGGGAGTACTTGGCATAAGCACTCTAGAAGCAAAGACATTAAGTAAAAGTGGAGAAGGGAATGGCAGGCCTCTGGGTTCATGAACCACCTGAGCAATCCTGAGTACTGCATTCAACGTGGGACAATGGGTTTTCAGGGTTCTGAGTAAACACCAGGAATGGAACTTTCCTGGCAGATGTGAAGTCCTGGCTTGTTGGAATCTGTCTGGTCACCTCAGAAGATGGCTGGAGCAACTGATGCAAACAAAGGACATAGCAACTCTTAAAAGTACAGTCCTGGCATGTTGCTGGGCTATCGTTGGCATTGCTGGTGCCAGGATCCTGGCCTCTACTTGTAAAGTTGAGTTGTCCATTGCTACCCTGACCAGGAGACAGATGGAGTCCAGACACTGACGGGTGAGCCACACTCAAGGAGCCCAGCTGTCCCAGGACAAAGCCCAGGTGGTCAGACAACACCTGAGCAGAGCTCATCAATCAGGCACCAAGAGTCCTATACCTGGCTCCACTATAGGCCTCAGGTCTGCTCTGAAATGTGGTCAGTCTCTTCTCCAGCAATAGAATTTCTGCTCCCAGAGATAGTGAAAAACTGAGTCATGTTTTGAAAGCAAAGTCACCAAATTATGCAGAGATGAAAGGATCCAGATTCTAGAGAAGAAACTTTTCAAGCAGTCACAACCCTGTTCTCAGCCCTTGAATTGGCTTCCAGATCCCAGATCCGAGCTTGTGCTTCAGGTCATGATTGTGATGGTCAACAGGCCTGGAGTATCAGGAAGAGTCCGCATGACTCAGTAATTACCCTGATATACCTCAGATAGCTTTACCACTTCCCCTATGTTGTCTAATTTTGTCCTTACAATAAGAAATGAAGTGTTTATAGGAGCACAATCTACAATAGCTAAATCTTGGAAAAGGCCTCTATGTCCTTCGACAGATGAATGAATAAAGAAAATGTGGTGTAAATGCACAATGGAGTACTACTCAACCATAAAAAAGGAAAACGAGTCATTTGTAGAAAAATGGATGCATCTTGAGACCATAATGCTAAGTGAAATAAATCAGATGCAGAAGGTTAAATATCACATGGTTTCTCTTATCTGAGAAACCCAAATTATAAACAATTTAAAGAGCAGGTAGTGAGAAACAGGGAGATAGACTTTTTCAGGTGGGAAGGGGATCTAGGGAGGGAGGGAGAGAGAGGAGAGGGAGGGGAAGTAAAAAGGACTAAGACGTGATATGTGTACATACCAACTCCCCACAACGAATGTATTCATTATCCATTGCAAACATGAACTAATATAAAACAATAAACAGGGAAGGAGTCAGGGTTCAGAACATTACACTCATTACACAGATGGGGAAACTGAGACCCAGAAAAGGGAAAAATTACCCATCACAGTCCATGCCTCAAGCACTGGAACTAAGCCATCTGATTAAAACTGCTGATAGGAAACTTGGCCTAAATAGGAATTGGACATTCAAAGTCAGTCTGAATCCTAGTTCAGTCATTTATTAGACTGCAAACTCAAAGGCAAATCACTGACCACTTCTGACCCTCATCTGAAAAATGAGAGCCAGCCTGTCCACCTCACAGGGCTGCCTGGGTTGGGGATGTAGCTCAGTGGTAGAATGCTGGCCTGGCATGTGGAAGGCTCCAGGTTTGATCCCCATAACTGAAAAACAAAGATTATTTGTGAGCACTAAATGAGAAAAATAGTTGTGGAAGTGTCCAGTACATTTCTTAGCAGATGCTACTGGCACTCAGTGTGTGTTCCTGTTTGGCTGTGATTCGCATGGCCTACGAGGTTTAGCACAAAGCTGATCTATGTGCATGTCAAGCGTGGAACTAGATAAGCTGATTGTATCAATTATGTTTTCAGTGCTATTTGTTTTATTAAATTGTTTCATGATTTTTTAGAAAAACACATCTTAAACATATGAAAATCCTATTACATATGAGGCAGGGATGGAAAACCAATTCAAAGGGGATAGAAAAGACACAACCATGGCCAGATACCAGGTGATGGGAAGCATTGCTGAGGGTGGAACTTAACTGGAGAATGCTCTGGCGACTGGCTGAGATCTCGCTGACCAGTAGCAAGCAGCGGGCACTTTGTCTGCAGTCTTCCCAGCTCAGCCTCCAAGAGTCATTCTCGCAAGGACCCTTACATAAGCCAGGTCACAGAGTGAACCGTGACTCTGCAGAAGACAGGACTGTTGTTGAGCACTGTCTCTCCTTTCAGAGGTCACACAGGACTCTAGCTGCCTGCTCCCAGGGAACTCGGACTGATGTGAGTCCATCCCACCCCAGCAGCACAGCCAAGCCACAGGCCCCCTGCAGGCACCTCCTCAGTGTCACCCACACTGGACTCCCCACCTGGCCCACTCCCCTTGCAGGGCACTGGGCCTCTAATTGCCATGGCATTTAAGAGTCTGGGAGGCTCTGAGAGGCCCCTGTCCACCCTCTTCTCCCCTATCTCCCTTCCTTAGCATCTCTCGCTTCACTAATGATGACATTTTCACCAAGTGGCAATGACAAGAGAAATTAGTTCACAGCCTTCGGTGATTGAACATTGAGCATTCAGATTAAACTTTCAAGGGGAAAATATAATCTGGGCATGCAGAGAAGTCATCTGGTATTTGGGGAAGATTTGAGGGTAGAGGAGCCAGTCTAAGCCACAGATCCTGGGAAGGGGGGACAGCGGGGAGTGGAGAAACACAAGCAGACCTGCACACTCAGAGGCACTAGATGGGCCACGCATGCAAAGCAGAGGGTCCACGCCTGCTCTTAACTACAACCAAAAAACTGTCAGGTAGCTGGGCAGCTTAATGAGCCCATCAAGCTGGGGATGCACTGACTGTAACATTTCGGCTAATTGGCCACAGCATTTCACTTCCATCAGTTCCCCTCCAGCTTCCCCATGCACCATCCCCCTCTTTCCAATCACTGGAAATTATTAAGAAAGCTTGGCATTAAGCAGGACATGACAGAGCTCTCCCCGTGGCACAGCTCTCGGGGTTTTTTAAGTCAGAGAACTCGAATTCATGAAGGGCCATCCCTGCAAGTGGCCTGTAGCGACAAATGCCTGTGCAACAGAGCAAACTTCAACAGGCCACAGGCACTGTCTCTCTTCTGCAGCTTTTGCTGTGTTCCTTTTTCTCTACCATGGTCATCAGGCTGTACTTCCTGTGAACAAGAGAACAGGGATCTGAACAAGAGTCCTGGGATCTCAGGCTGGTTCTGTCTGTCTAAGCTTCCTACTCTCTGGGCCTTGATTTCCTCTTGTGAAGATGAGACTATTGGACTTTGACCCTCTAAAATCCCTTTCAGCCATGCCATTGGGGATGGAAGGACAATTCTCCCAGCTAGACACTGGGACACTAAATCCCAGTGCAGTGCATATAAATGACAATGCTTCCTCTCCATCTCTTGTTGTTCTGTGCTGAAGCCATTCTCAGTCTGGCTTTCACTTCGTGGTGGCAAAATGCTGCCTCCAGCCCAACTCCTGAACAACTCCAGCAGAAAACTCTTGTCTTTACAACAGCATGAAACAAAAGGTTCAAAACACAGCTCACTGAGAAAATTTGACTACATGGGTTCCGTAAGGGAAATCTGGTATTCTGATTGGCTGACTCCAGCCAGGCCCACCCCTACACCACTTCCTTGGACTTCGAGTTGGGAAGAAATGGTTCTCCAAAGAAAATACTGGAGGGAATGGATGCTGGGCTCCCAAAACTAAGGAATGACTCCTAGGGACTCTGAGAGGGGAGAAGAATCCAGGTGATATTCATTTTTTGAGATTTGGATACAGAAATACAAACAAATGAATGCCAAAGGTGATCACAGAAATTATGAGATATTCTTGATGCACACTTTCAAGAAACAATTACACATGAAGAAACTAACCCAAAATAATAGGGCTAATCGCAAAATAAATACAGAATTGATCTGAAACATTAATTCGTGGAGCACTACACGCAGTGTGCTCCATAATCAGAACACGTATTTATACTTGAGGGAGGAACGTCATTTCTCAGTGCTGCAGGTGGGTTCCGGGACTGTAAGCCAGGCCTCCAGGGCCACTGTTCTCAGAGCTGTTGTAGATGTGTCTGGTTTTCGTGACAGTTTTCCTGCAGCTGGCAGCAAAGTGTCTTACAGAAGAGGGGCCTCTCTGTAATTACACTGCATAGCGCTGTGAATTTTTATGTGTAATCTCATTACTAGGCTCTATCAAACGTCTAATTTGGGGGCCATTTTTGTGAAAGTAAGGCAGAGACCAAATGGTTTTCTTGCACCTTACTCGAACACCCAAATGGTAAAAGCCCCAACGCGCACTAAAAATAGGGAACAAAGAGGAGTGAGGGAGAAGGCGGCCCACTCTTGGAGCTCTAACCACTAGTGCTGCTGTTAACTAATATTTTTGCCCACAAAATAGGAATAACCCAGGGCAGGGTGAGAAAGTAGCCAAGAGATCTGGGCTGAATGCAGTAGAGGAGCTCACAGGGTGATCAGAGGCAAACCAAGGGGCCTGCAGCCATGAAACAGACTGATCTAACACAGAGAGCAACTAACGCGACGCCAAGGCCGGCCGAGAACAGGACAAGGGAGCTTCCACAGAGTGTTCTAAAAGTGGGGCCATATTAGGAGGTGGAGATGTGAACAGCTTGGATTAAGAAACCCTCCACTGTAACAGACCTTTCTTTTCTCTGATAAGAGCAGTCAGAAGGCTTGGGAGAGTGATGGTGCCCGGAGCTGGTGTGGCTTCCCAGCTAGGAATCCCAGTAGCTGTTCTTGTACTCATCCTGTATTTTTGAAGAGTCCTTACTATTTTATGAGCTTATGAAAAAGAGAGAAAATTGACACAAGGAGGACGATTTGTCAGAGGTGTTTGGAATCTAAACAGAAATGCTCTCTCCTCACCTTTGAATTTCTCTGGCTACCTGCAGACCTGATTCCCTCCGACAAAGATCCATTCGACAAGCGAATCCAAACGAAAACGTTAATAGTGAACTGAGGGGTAATTAGGGAGCCTGAGATTAATTCTACTGACATTATCCTGGTTCTGTCCGCAGCGACTCTTCCCACCCTCCAGTAAGCAATTACCCCATTGCAGAGCAGCACCTCTGCCTCCGGCTTTGAGAGGGCAGCCTTAGGAGATGGGAGCGGAGAAGCCCAGAGATATTTCCGGGCCGACCTCAGCAAGGGGGAGCCTCAGAGAGGCCGGGAGGGTTGCAGAAGGGACTCCAAGAACACAGAAGGAGAGGCCCGGTTCCCGCCGCCGTCCGAGGGTCCATCAGGCTGAGCGCCCCGCAAAGGCTGGTGTCCCCAGCTCAAAGCCCGGGGCGGACGCATCGACCGTGCCCGCGCCAGGAGTCCGCGGGGAGCTTGCGGCAGATTGATCCCTGGGCGGGCGTCATCGATCCGCCCCCGCCTCTGGTGGCTGCGGGCCCTGGCGGCTCCAGCAGCCCAGCCGGCCGCGCTCCCTACTGGGCCGGTGAGGCCCGGGTAAGTGGGAGCAATTGGACGGGGCGGCGATCAGGCACATCCGCCCCTCGTGGGTGCCCGGGCCTCGCTCGCTACAATTAGGGCCGAGTGGCTAAATCGGCCGCGTGCACCGCGGAGCATGCCCAGCTCCCAGCCCGGCTCCCAGCCCGCCTGTGGGACGTGCTCGGCCTGGGCTGCCTGCCTTGCCGGGTGGGTGCGGGCGTGGGGAGGGGAGCGCCCGGTGCCGACAGGCTGGGGGGGGGGGTCGGCCTTCCCGCGCCCAAGTCCTCGGAGAGAAGAGGCGCCTATGCAGTCTCCATCCTGACAGAGGACAGTGGCTGTGTGACCTCCATCCTGTAAGAGGACAGTGGCTGTGTGACCCTGGGCAGGTGCTGGGCCTTCTCTGAACCTGGTTCATCTTTGCAATTCTGCGAGCAACTCGGTTGTGAAGAGGACTGAATGCATCAGAACTGTACTCTCTTGAAGACAAGAGCCAGGCCCCTAAAGGTCACCGTTTATGCATAGTGTCAAGCAGACTTCCCGATGGTGACATCGTTAGTTAGAAGCGAATGAATCAGACTCCCCAGCAATACCACTGTAACCTTTGTTCCTAGAGCCTGTCCTGGGCGCTAGCACTTGGCTAGTCACACATCAGTTATGAGTAGAGTACTCTTATTTCACAGTTGAGGAAACTGAGTTTCAAGAGGTGAAGGATGGTACACAGATCACAGCTTATATGAGGAGAAAGGAGGGCAGGACTCAAACCCAGACCCTCTGGCTTCAGCACCTTGGGCTCCAGCTCCTCAGTGCCACATGCACAGTAGTTTCTACTCAAGATTCAGAGGAAAATTTAATATTTTTGCCTATCAAGTATCTTGGCTAGAGGATCTTTATGAAAATCAGTCTCTTGACTGTAACATCTTTTCTTCCATTCACTCAACAGAAGTTCCTTGGGAGGAGTGTGTGTGAACACCCTCAGTGTGTGGAATGCGGCTCTTGCCTTCTCCAGGCAGACACACTAGGTGAGCAGAGCAGAGGGAGACAGAGGGACGAATATAGTGACGCCCTTGACCAGCAAGGCACCAGGAGAGCCAGAGAAAGGAGGTGCCAACTTAACCATACAGAGGGCTCTGGAGCCTGATCCTCGAATCCTAGCAGGGAAACGTGGGAAAAGACAATGTACAGATGCTTCGGTGCTCCTCAGCTGATGATGGGGTTACATCAGAAAACCCACCATAAGTGTAAGATCTAGCAAGTCCACAATACATTTAAGACATCTAATTTATCAAACATGAAAGCTCAACCTAGCCTACCCCATGGTTGGGCAAAGCCATCTAACACAAAGCATGTTCTATAATAAAATGTTGAGTATCTCATGTGCACACACAGATGAGTGTGTTTTATATATAATGGGATGCCAAAATGCAAAATACAGTGTCCCAGAAATGCTGAAAAAAGAGTACATTATGGGAGTTTGGGCTATTTATCCTCATAATGACATGGCCAATGGGGAACTGCAGCTCATCCAACCCTAGCCTAAAAAAGGGTCAAAATTAAAAGTCCAAGACAGTTTTCTACTGAATGTGAATCACTTTCACACCCTCAGGAAGTTGAAACATCTTAAACTATTGTAGCAAATATAACCCACGGTGTTGTACCTCAGGAGGCCTAGAAGAATCGAGCACACAACCTGAAAGTTGGAGGCAGGTTTATTTCGCTAGTGGACTGATCGGGGATTTCTCCACAAAGTGATCAGCCCCATCTGGGTGGTGAACTGCATTTATATAGATTTGGGAAAGGATGGGTGAAGATATAGTGGCAAAACACTTAACATTAATTCATTGGTTGGGGTAGATGCATTCAGCTTATACAATTGGATAGGATTCACCTTGTGTACATATTGTGAGAAGAAGTGCTCACAGAAACCCTACTGAGAACAAAGGACAATGGAGGAAAACATGTTCTGCAAGTCTGAGTGAGACCCAGACATGTTTTAGTTTTGGGAGGGGTCAGAGCTAAGAGGAGCCTTTGCTTGCTACCCGGTTACCTACACCACAGGCTCCTTCCGGTCAGAAATCACTTCCCTGTTCAAAACCACTGTAAATTGAGCACCATGTATAATCCAATCATCTTATTGCTCAGACAAGGACATTGGGGTCCAGAGAAGTGATTGCAGTACTAGAGCAGAACGACAGATGGCCACCATCCTTTTGTAGCCTTGGACGTCAGATGCTTTCTCCTAAAAGGTGCCAAACCCAAGGCCCAAGCCTTCTCCATCCGTCACATTAGCTTTCCCTAGGAGGAAAAGGACTGAGCCGGGGTGTGTGTGTGTGTGTGTGTGTGTGTGTGTGTGTGTGTGTGTGTGACAGAACCAGAGAAAGTGAGAAAAGAGGAAGGAAGGGAAGGGTGGGATCCACTCCTAGGAAAAACTTAGGCCCTGGAGCCTCCCTCTCCCCTCTCTTCCTTCACACCCCAAATCTGCTGTAAAGTAACATACCCAAAAGGATTTATTTTCGTCTCTGGAATTATTTCAATTACAGAATTAAATACAAGTTAATTTCTTTCTTTAAGGACAGGGCAGTTTCTAAGTATAGTATATTGGATTAGCCTTTTTTTAATATACTTTTTTGTGGAATAGTTTCAGGTCCACAACTGTATTAAGCAGAAGGTACAGGAATTTCTCCTATGGCCTCTTCCTGCCTTATGCACAGCCTCCCCCGTGCTCAACACCCAGCACAGTGGTGCATTTCTGACCACTGGTGGAATGTCAAGGTCTGAATGCTGGTGTCCCCTTCCCCAAATTCATATGTGGAAATCTAATCTCCAACTAAATGGTAGAAAGTGGGCCCTTTGAGAGAGAATGAGTACATGAAGGCTCTGCCTTCACAAATAGGATTCTTGCACTTATAAAAGAGCCTTGAGGGTTCCTGTTTGCCCCTTCCACCGTGTGAGGACGTATAGAATGTGCTATCTATGTGGAATAGCTCCTTGCCAGACACCGAATCTTCTGGTGCCTTGATCTTGGACTTTCCAGCCTCCAGAACTATGAGCAATAAATTTCTATTGTTTACAAATTGCACAGAACAGTTCATGGGTAGAGAAGCTCTAATGGCCAAAGATAGAAATTGGTTCTGAGAAGAGGGGTGTACCTATAAAACATATCTGAAAATGTGGGGGAGCTTTGGAATTGAGTACTTGGGTAATGGAAGAATTTGGAGGTGCATGTTAGAAAAAAACATCTAGCTGTGAGCAGAGCATTAAGCATGATGCTGTTAAGACCTCAGAAGATGAGAGCTACCGAGAAAGCTTCAGTCTTCTTAGAGATTACCTAAGTGATTGTGGACAGAGCATTTGTAGAAACATGGATGGCAAGACCATCCTGATGAGGACTCATACAGAAACGAGAATGGAGTTATTGAAAATTAAAGGATAAGTGATCCTTGTTGTAAAGTGGCAACAAATGGTATCTGAATTGTGGTTTTGTCCTAGTGCTTTATGGAAAGTAAAACTTCTCAGCAACAAAATAGGATGTTTGGTGGAAGAAACATCTAAGTAAAGTATTGAGAGAGTATAATGGCTTCTCTTGCCTGCTTATAAAATTGTATGATATCCATTCTTTCAAATATGTTAAGGTGGGGCCAGGGATTTAGCTCAGTGGCACTGCGCCTGCTTCGAAAGTGCAAGGTCCTGAGTTTGATCCCCACTACCACAAAAACAAAACAAAACAAATATGTTAAGGACAGTTTCATGGCTCAGAATGTGCTCTGTGTGGTGACTGTCCTGTGACAGCTTGAAAAGAATGTGTATTCTGTTGTTCTTGAATTACTCTGTGAATATCTATTGTGCTAACTTCACAGATGCTGAAAGTACTGTCTGTCCCTACTAATGTTTTGGTCCTATTAGATCTATATATCTCCAGTAGAAATGTATTGAAGTTTCCAAATATAATAGTGGATTCATCTACTTCTTGTAATTGCATCCATTTTTGCCTCATGTACTTTGATGCCCTGCTATTATGTGCATATACATTAAGAATTACGTCTTCTTGGAGAATTGATCTTTTATCATGTGATAACCCTCTTTGTCCCCAATAACAGATTTTTTTTAAAATTAGTTTTAGAGGTACATTTTATTGGTACACTTTAGGTATACAATTCATTTACATTTATCATTGGGTGTTTGTACCTGTACATGATATATCTTGGTTCTTATTTTTTTCCCCATTACCT
>NW_004624757.1:7809202-7819989 GCF_000247695.1 Heterocephalus glaber
TGTCACAATAGACAACGTGGGCAGCAGTGGGCAGATATAATTCAATGAGTCTCAGCAAGCTAGTTCCAGACCTGTGAGATTCAGTCAGATTTCTGTCTGCAAGTCCCAAGTTGAGCTCCCTGTCCTCCTGTAGGGTTGAACTCTGCAGAGTTGTATTGCGGGTTCCAGCTGCTCTTCCCCTGAGAGTAGTGCCCATCCTGATGGGAGGGAAGATGACTCCAACTTACCCAGTACAGTTGTCTGGTGGTCCGGTGTCCTCTGTGTCTTTGTAGTGTGGAACCAGGTGGCTGTACAGAGGAGCGGGCGGGGGGGGGGCGTGGATTCCTGCCCGGGTGAGGGCTGAATTGGCACTTTCTGAGTCACTCGTGGCGTTGCTACTGCATCCTCAGACCTGCCTCTCTGCAGCGGGCTGATTCAACACATTCCGCGTGACTCCCCCAATAACAGTTTTTTCTCTGAAGTCTAAAAGTAATATAGCTATTTCTCCTTTAATTAAATGGTATATCTTTCTTCTATTTATTTTTAATCCAATTACTTTTTTAAAATAAATTTTATTTTGTCCCATTTTCCCCCTCCCCTTCCTGTGTTCAAAAGCTTTGTTCCCATTTTTTCTGTTTTCACTTTTTTTCTTGTCCCTTTCTTCCTTTCTCCCTCCTCCTCCCTTGTTCCTCTTCCCATTTGAACATTTTCTTCTCATTCCCATTTCCCAATATCTATTATATATTTTAGTCCTTATTTCCACTTTCAGTTTCTCACACCAGGGAGACAATGAGGTATTTAAACATGTATGTCCAATTTATTTCACTTAAGAGTATGATCTCAAGGTCCATCCATTTAGCTATAAATGTCTGAAGCTCATCCTTCTTTATGGAAGAGTAGTACTCCGTTGTCTTAAAAAAAACACATCTTCTTTATTCATTCATCTGTTGATGGACATTTGGGCTGTTTCAAAGATTAGCTATACAAACTTGCTGCTATATAAACATGGGTGTGCATATATCACTGTGGTATGATGCTTTTAATTCTTTTGGAAAGAAACCAAGAAGAGGTATAGCTGGATCAAATGGAACCTCTAGTTTTAGTTTTTTGAGAAATCTCCACACTGATTTCCAAAGCGGTTGCACCAGTCTACATTCCCACCAACAGTGGAAAAGGGTTCCTTTTTCCCCAAAGTCCCCTTTGTTATTGGTTGATTCCTTGATGGCAACCATTCTTTCTGGGGTGAGGTGGAATCTCAGCATTGTTTTAATTTACATTTCACAAATGACCAGTGATGTTGAATATTTTTTCGTATATTTATTTGCTGCTTCTAATTCTTCATTTAAGAAGTGTCTTTTCATTTCAGATGCTCATTTTGGATTGGGTCTTTAAATTTGGGGGCTCTGATTTTTTGTAGTTCTTTACATATTCTAGATAATAGTCCTTTATCTGATGAGTAGCTGGTAAAATAATTTTTCCCATGCTGTGGGTTGTCTCTTCACTCTGTTGGAGGTTTTTCTTGCTGTGCAAAAGCTTTTTAATAAGATGAGATTCCAGTTGTTTATTCTTTGTAGTATTTCCCATGCAGTTGGGGTTTTGTTCATGAAGTCTTTGCCTACTCCTAAGTCCTCAAGTGTTCTACCCATTCTCTTTTCCAGCAGATTTAGTGTTTCCATTTTAATATTTAGATCTTTAATCCATTTTGATTTTAGGTTAGTTTATGGTGAGAGATATGGGTCTAGTTTCAATCTTCAGCATGTGGAAAGCCAGTTTTTCCAGCACCATTTATTAAAGAGGCTCTCTTTCTTCCAGTGAAGGTGTTTGTCTCCTTTGTCAAAAATTAGGTGGCTGAGTATGTCTGGAGTTGTTTCTGAAATTTCAAGTCTGTTCCACTGATCCTTAGGTCTGTTTCTTTTCCAGTACCATGCTGTTTTTATCACAGTACCTTTGTAGTATAATTTAAAGTCAGGGATTCAATAAAAGAATTTAAAACAAAAAAAATTTTTAAATTAAAAAACTAAAGTCAGGGATTGTGATACCCCCTCCCTCACTTTTGTCGCCCAGAATTGCTTTTGCTATTCTATATCTCTTCTAGTTCCAAATGAATTTTAGGATTGTTTTTTCTTATTCTGTGAGATATGTTGGTGGGATTTTGATTGGAATTGCATTGAATCTGTGTAACAATTTTGAAAGTATGGCCATTTTCACTATATTCTTTCTTCCTATCCAAGAACAAGGGATATCTTTCCATTTTCTGATATCCTCTTCAACCTCCTTTATCATAGTACTGTAGTTTTCCATGTAGAGGTCTTTTACTTTTTTCGTTAGATTGATTCCTAGGTATTTCATTTTTTTGGATGTCATTGTGAAAGGGATTGTTTCTCTAATTTCTCTCTCTGTGAGTTTGTTATTCATGTATAGAAAGGCTATTGATTTTTGAGTGCTGACTTTGTATCCAGCTACATCACTGAATTTGGTCATCAAATCTAGAAGTCTTTTGGTAGAGTTTTTGGGGTCTTCTATATAGAGTACCATGTCATTGGCAAATAATGATAATTTAATTTCTTTTCTTTCCTATCCTTATTCCTTTTATTTCTTTCTCTTTTCTAATTGCTCTGGCTAGTGTTTGCAGAACTATATTGAACAAGAATAGTGACAGTGGACATCCTTGTCTTGTTCCTGATTTTAGCATGAAAGTTTTCAGTTTTTGTCCATTTAGTATGATGTTGGCTGTTTGTTTTTCATAGATGACTTATATCTGATTGCGATAGACCATCTCTACCAATTTTATGAGGAGTTTTTATCATGAATGGGTATTGGACCTTGTCAAATGCTTTTTCTGCATCTATTGAGAGGATCATATACTTTTTGTCCTTGGCTCTGTTAATATAGTGTATTACAGGGCCGGGGATTTAGCTCAGTGGTTTCACCACCTGCTGCACAAGCACAAGGACCTGAGTTCAATCCCTGATGCCAATATATATAGTGCATTACATTTATTGATTTGCGTATGTTAAAACATTCCTGCATTCTTTGGAGGAATCCAACTTGGTCATAGTGTATAACCTTCTTGATGATTTGCTGCATTCTGTTTGCCAGTATCTTTTTGAGAATTTTTACATCTGTGCTAATTAGGGAGATTGGACTGTAATTCTCCTTTTTGGTTGCATCCTTCTCTGGTTTTGAAATCAGGGTAATGCTTTCTTCCAGGAATAAATTTGGGAGTATTGCTTCCCTTTCAATTTCATTAAATAGTTTGAGAAGTAGCGGCATTAGGTCTTCTCTAAATTATTTGTAGAATTCAGCAGTGAATCCATCAGGGCCAGGGGTTTTCTTTGTTGATAGGTTTTAATTACATATTCAATTTCATTGACTGATACTTGCCTATTTAGAATTTCTATGTCTTCTTGATTCCGTTTTGGTAATTCACACATATCTAGGAATCTGTCCATTTCTTCTGTATTGTCCATTTTATTAGAATACAGGTTCTCAAAGTAGGTATTGATGATCTTCTGGCTTTCTGCAGGTTCTGCTGTGATTTTTACCCTTTTCATTCCTAATTGCATGGATTTGAATCTTTTCTTTCCTTTTTTTGATAAGGTTGGCTAAGGGTTTGTCAATTTTATTTAATCTTTCAAAGAACCAACTCTTCAATTAATTTCATCTTTGTATTGCTTTTTTAGTCTCCATTCCATTAATTTCTGCTCTGATTTTTATAATTTGCTCCCTCACATGAGTTTTTGCCTTCACTTACTCTTCTTTTTCTAGAAGCTTGAGGTTCAACAGTAGGTTGTTTATTTGAACCTACTCTGTTGTCCTGATGTGAGTATTCACTGCGGTAAGTGGCCCTTGTAGGACTGCTTTCATTGTGTCCCATAAGTTCTGGTATATTTTATTATCATTATCATTTAATTATAGAAATTGTTTGATTTCTTCTTTAATATCTTCTGTGACCCATTGGTTGTTCAGAAGGGTGTTATTTAATTTTCATCTGTTTATGAAGTTCTTCTGGTTTCTTTTGCCATTGACTTCAATTTCATTGCACTATGGTCTGATAATATACATGGGATAATTTCAATTCCTTTGCATTTATTTAACCATTCATTTATATTCACTAGTATATTATCTGTTTTGGAGAACATCCCATGTTCAGTTGAGAAGAATGTGATTCTGATGTTGTGAGGTGGAACACCCTGTAGACATCTGCTAGTTCCATTTGTTCAGAAGTTTGGTTCAGTTCTTATATTTCATTGTTGATTTTTTTGTCTACTTGATCTGTCTATTTGTTACAATGGGGTATTGAGGTCTCCTATTACAACTGTATTAGTGCTTCTATGATTTTTCATGTCTGTTAATTTTTTTATATAGTTTGGTGCACTGCTATTTGGTACATATATATTTATGATTGTTATCTCTTCCTCTTGGATTGTTCCCTTTACAAGGGTATAGTGACCTTCTCTAGCTCTCTTAATCAGTCTTGCCTTGAAGTCCACTTTCTCTTCAAATAGGATAGCTACTCCTGCTTTTTTCCAAGTTCCTGTTGCATGGAATATCGTTTTCCATTCTTTGACTTTCAGTCTATGAATTTGTTTTTGCATTAAAAGTCTTTCTTGTATGCACCATATTGTTGAATCTTGCTTCTTGATCCATTCTGCCAGTCTGTTTCTTTTGATTGGTGAATAAAGACCATTAATATTAATGTGTTATAACCGATATGTATCATCTTATCTCTGTCATGTTATTTTCCTGTTGTTGGCTTCCTTCTTTCCTTGCCTGTTTAATTTCTTGCCTTGCCTGATGGATTGCCTGTTTGCCTGTTGGGGTTTATGGACTTGTAATTCTTTTTTTTTTTTTTTTTTTTCGGTACGGGGGTTAAACTCAGGACCTTGCACTTGCAAGACAGGTGGCACCACCACTGAGTTACATCCCTGGCCCATGGAGTTGCAATTCTTGCTGTCTCTTTCTAGAATATCCTTCAGATCACTATAGAATGCTGATTTTTTTGTCATGAATTTCTTCAGGTATTCTTTGTCATGGAAGTAGCTTATTGTTTCACCAATTTTGAAAGATAGTTCTACAGGGTACATCAATCTGGGTTGAAGGTTGTTCTTCTTTAGGACTTGAAATACCTCACTCTGAGCTCTCCTTGTCTTGAGAGTTTGTATTAATAAGTCTGCTGTGATTCTGAGGGCATTTCCTCTATAGGTGATTTGTTTCTTTTCTCTAACAGCTTTTAAAATTCTGTCACTGTGTTAATTTCTGGAATCTTGACTATTATATGCCTTAGGTAAGATTTTTTTGATCATGGCTAATTAGTGTTCTATATGCCTCACTTATCTGTATGTCAAATTCTTTTTCCCTGTTTGGGAAGTTTTCTGCCATTACTTCTGTGAACAGGTATTTTGTATCATTTGTGCTAGCTCCTGCTTTTTCATTGACTCCAATCAATCTTATGTTATTCTTCTTTGCATCACCTAACAGCTGCTGGATTGAGTCTCATGGTCCCTTGCTATTTATTAAAAAAACTCTCTTTTCATGATTGCTAACTACAATCCTGTCTTCTACATCTGATATTCTGCCCTCACATTGGTTCATTCTCCTGCATATTCTTTCCATGGAGATTAAAAATATCTCTTGGATACCTGTTTAAATCTCTTTCATGGATTTCATTTCTTTCCTGTGCTGGACATTCATGGTTTCCATTTGTTTCCTTTGCTGGGCATTCATGGTTTCCATCATGTTACTGAGCTTCTCTATTTTTTTTTATTTGTATCTGCTCTAGAGTCACTAAGCATGACTTTTATGCTGCTCGTTATCTCTGTAGTTACCTGGGAAATTATTTCTGCTTTGATTTTTTCTAGAGCCTCATTCATCTGCTTTGTTACTTTTGCTGTTACCATTTCAAAGAGTCTAGGTGGGTGGCTTTCAGATTTTTCCACCTCATTGTCCCTAGGGTTTGCCTTTGGTGAGCTGAAAGTCTTCGGGGTGGGGATTGCATCTTGTTTAAGTGTCTTCTCATTTTCTACTTTATTTTTTACATTTGATTCCTGGGTTGATGCTTGTAAATTGTTTATAGCAAGTAGCTTTATTGCCAGTATAGAACCCTTAGGAAATGACTACTTCTCAGATGTGTATTCCAGGTATAGCTGGCTTTTGGATTTTGAATATGTTGCAAGATCCTACCTCTTCAATTTATTGGAGATGAGAAGTTTCTGCCTACTTGGCCCAGCTGCCAGTTCTTTCTCACTGGCCTATAGTTCTTTTTAAGACCCTTAGGCAATCTCACTCTTGGTATACCAGGTGGAACAATTGATTAACACAATTATGTCACATTGGGTAAAGTAGTACAATCAACATTAACAATATCATCAAATACAGCCTAGAATATGCCAAACTGTGGTAACTATTAATTTGCTACCTTTAACTGTATGAACTAGATTTGAGATTATATAATGAAATCTAGAATGAATCCAGAATTTGTATGAAATAAAAAGAGGTTAAGGGGTAAAAATAGAAATTGAAGAAGAAGAAGAGAGGAGAAGCAAGGCTGGAGGACAAACTTTAGGAAATTGGTGAAGAAGACAGGGAAGAAAGAAAAAAGAAAAAAGAAAAACAGGAACAGAACAAAACAAAAAAAACTAGAAACCATGTTCAAACAATTGAGAAAAAAGAAAACAAAACAATAACCAAAAAGGAGAAAAAAGAGAAAAGGAAAAGAAAAAAAAAGAATAAAGGAAAAGGTAAAAGAAAACAAAAAACCCAAAAACATCCAATTCAAGGTGTGTCTTTGCTGTTACTGATAGGCAATGCAGGGAAACAGAGTCCAGAGCCAAATTGATTAATCCCAGAAAGCCAGCCAAAGCTTCACAATGGGGTAGTGGATAATCCCAGCCAGCCTGCCCCTTTAGTTCCTCTGAAGTTCAGGCTGGTTCCTGGCAATGAGGCTGGAACTGAATTCCTTGAGCCTGCAATAGTCTCTGTGTCTCTTGCTGGCTTGAACTCAGTTCCATGGTCTCCCACTGACTTGAACTCAGCACCCACTCTGAGGAATCTGGAGCCACTATATAAAGCCTGTAGCTGTTCTGAGTTCCAAGTTCAGTTGAGCCCTCTCCAAGATGGCTACCGGCCAATTGCCCTCTCCTATGTGAGGTCTGAACTCAGATAACTCCCCAGCCACTGCAGTCTGCTGTGTCCACTTCTCCATTCCATTGGTGCATTTCTTCATGGAGGCCTCTGGTGTCACCAGTAGTCACCATGCACCTGCAGGTTCGGCCTGCCATTCCCACACCATGAGTCCAGGCTCTGGAAGATACCGCTGCTTGCTACCTCACTCTTCTTCGCTAAAGTCTCTGTCTTCACTCTCCCTATGGACTTCAATTCTCACCTCAGATCCCTCCCAGGTCATGGGGACCCACTTCTCTCTTTCTTCTCCTCCTCATGCTGCTATATTCCAGGGTCAGAACACCAAATCTCAGAGAGGCTCTTTCTCTGCTGCTCACCACTTCACGCTAATCCAATAACTTTAAATCTGTGTGTCTTTTTAATTTAAAAATATGTAAATATATCAATATATTTGAAAATAAATGTAAAGACACTTATAGAATGTGTGGTATACAACATACAGTTTAGTCTTGGTTTCTGGTCCACTCTCACAGTATTAGTCTTTTGATAGGCATATTTAAACCACTGACATTTAAAGTGACTACATTTTCTCTCATAAGTGAAATCTAAAAAGGGGGAGTGCTGAAAGTAGAAGAGATGTTATGGCTTATATAGATGTCCCCCCAAAACCTCATGCACTCATAGGTTGGCCTTTTTGGGAGGTGGCTGGATCATGGGTATACAATACCGGGTTAGTCCACTGATTGGTTAAGCACAGCTCAAGGTATGGATGATGGACTTATTAAAGAGGGAAGACTCAGCCTAGCTGTGGGTAGCACCAACCACAGCCTGCATGGAATAAAAAGAGGAAAGAAGAAAGACGGCACACTGCTTCCTGCCTATCTTGCCATAGACTGTTTCTCCTCTGCCATGCACCTCTGTCATGCCACTCTGCCTTAGAACCAGCCAACTGGACTGAAACCACTACAAACTGTGAGCTAAAATAAAATTTTCCTCCTTTAACTTGTGAGTGTCAAGTATTTTGTCCTAGCAATGAAAAAGTAACTAATAGAGAAGAAGACCAAAGAGAAAAGAAAGAGCAAAAAGAGAAAGAGTGAATAGAAGGGAGAGGAGAGAGAGTATGATCAAAGCATAGCATATATATGTATGAAAATGTCAATGTGAAGCCCATTAACTTGTACAAGTAGTATGCATTAATAATTATAATTAAAATAAATTGATTATTGGTAAAGTTGGCTTAATATCTACTGTTACTGTTTTCTACTTGTTGCTTGTATCCTTTTTTCTGTTTATATCTTCCACTCATTTTCTGTCTTTTGTGGATTTAATTGAGCATTTTATATGATTCAATTTTTTCTCCTCTCTTAGCATATCAGGTGTGTGTGTTTGTATGTGTGTGTGTGTGTGTGTGTGTGTGTGTGTGTATTTAGTTGGTGGTTGCCCTAGAGCTTGCAGTGTATACTTACAGCTTTAAAATACACAATACTACTTCATGAATAGTTTGAGTACCTTAGAGTAATAAAAATAATCTTAATTCCTTTTTCTCATTCCTAATGTCCTTGTTATTATTAATTTCACTTAAACATAAGCATACATAAATATGTACAAATATATGTATATATGCATACTTAATTGACTACACAGTTGCTATTATTTTGAACAAACTCATTTATTAGCTCAATTAAGAATAAAAAAATCAAATTGTTTATTTTACCTTCACTTCTCTTTTTCTCACTTATCCTTCACTTATTCTTCCATTTTTATGTTGATCTGATTTTCTAAACTGAACGTTTTTCCTTTTCTCTAAAGAACTTTTTTTTAACAGTTTTTGCAAGGCAGGTCTGTCTACCTGCTGGCCTCAAATTTCCTGAATGATTGTCTGACAAAAAAACTTTTATTTCCTCCTTACTTTGAAAGATAATTGTGCCAGGTACAGAATTCTATGTTGGTAGGGTTTTCATTCAACACTTTAAATATTTTCCTTCACTCTTATATAGTTTCTGAGGAGAAGCAGAATATAACTCTTTATCTTTGTTCTTCTAGAATTGAAGTGGTTCTTTTATTTCTTTCAGAATTTTTTCTTCTTAAATAAAATTATATATATCTGTACCAACACCTCAAGCTAAATGTAATCATTATGTACTATAAACAGGCACTAATGAAAACAAAAGGAAATGTATATATATTTAAAGTATGTAACCTGATGATTTCATACACATATGCATCGTGAAATAACTGTAGTCAAGCATATTAATACATTCATCACCTCATATAATTACCTTTTCTGTTTGCACGCTGTGAGAACAGATCTACTCTCAGCAAATTTCAAGTATACAATATACAATACAGTATTATTAACTACAATGTGTTAGTCAGCTTTCCATCACCATAACAAAACTCCTAAGATAATCAGCTTATAAAGAGAAGAGGTTTGTTCCAGCTCAGTTCCAAGGTTTCAGTCCATGGTATCTTGGCCTTTGCCAGACAGCACATAGCTAGCAAAGATGTTCACTTCATGGTGATCAGGAACCAAAGGGCAGACAGGAAGGGATGGGAATCCCTGTATTCCCTTTGAGTGCATGTCCCTAGAGACCTAACTTCCACCAACTAAGATACATCTCTTAAAACCCCACCATCTCCAAGTAACAGCAAATAACCTTTGTCCAGTGAAGGCAATGGACAAAGCTTTTAACACCTGGGTCTTTGGAGGACATTCAAGATCCAACCTATCGCGTATAGTCGCTGTGCATTAAGACACTGGAACTTATTCATTCTATGTAACTAAAACTTTGTACCTTTCCAACAACTTCTCCCATTTTATTCAATTCCCATATCTTGTAGCCACCATTCTGCTCTCTGCTTCTATGAATTTGACTTTGTTATATGTCATATATAAGTGAAATAATGTGGTGTTCATCATACTGTATCTTGTTTACACAGCTATGATAAAGACCTTATAATGGCATACATATAGTGGTACCACTAGACACCAGAATACATGGATGGATTCAAGCTTCTCAATAGGTGTTGGTTCTGGAGCACAAATGTGCATAACCTATTGCAGCAATGTGGGGAAGCACTTGGCAGCTCCAGCTCTGACAAACAGAGTGGCTCTGGCTCCAGACAACTCTGACAGCTGGATTGCTCTGCAATGGTAGCTTGGCCTGCCAGGATCTCCAGTGGCAAAGGCTGTTGAGGTCTGCACTTGCCTCTACCACCACAGGGGCACTCTCAGTGGAGAGATTCATCACAGGGCTGCATTGGACTAGGGAATGGGACAGCACAGGCAGAATACTTCCTGCCCCTTGTATGGGGCCATCCCAGTCACTGCAGCACTTGGGCTGCACACTGAGGTTCTCCCAGTGCTGTCTTCATCTATGGCTGGTTGATTTCATCATTTCTGTGTTTGTGAGGGTGAGGGATGGGAACTCGTTATCAGCCATCTTGTTAAATGACTCAGATCAAATGGATTTTTTATCTTTTCTTTTCTTTTTTTTTTTTGGTTTTTTTGGGGGGTTTTTTTGTTTGATTGCTTTATTATCTGTATTAAATTCTTTTATTGGTACATTGTAGGTATACAACACAATTACATTTCTTATTTGGAATTGTACCTTTACATAATGCATCTTGGTTCTTATTTTTTCCCCATTCCTAGCCCTCCCTTCACCCCCTCCACCCTTCCCTAT
>NW_004624757.1:7844381-7855096 GCF_000247695.1 Heterocephalus glaber
AAATAAGAACCAAGAGAGATTATGTAAAGGTGCAAATTTCCAATGATAAATGCCATTATGTTGTATAGCTAAAATGTACCAATAAAATTAATTTTCAAAATTTAAAAATAAAAAAGACTATAAATTCAAGACACAAAGTGATCCAGTGTTATCCAAATCAGTATTCTCTATCTTTGTGTATCAGTCAGAGCTTACTAGGGAAACAGATTTAATGCAAGATATACAAATATATGAAGCTTTACAAGGTAGGCTTACAATGGTCACTCACAGAATCAGGTGTGGAAGATTACAAAAGGTCTGTCTCGGGGCGGGGGAGAAGAGGGAAGGCAGGGGAGGTAGAGGCGTCCCAGGAGTCGTTTGGGCTGTGTGCTGGACTGGGTACCGGCGGCGAGAGCCCGGCCGGGCGGAAGGGCTTGGCGGGCCATTAGAGAGCCTCCGGCGCTGCCGGTCCCTCCCTTGCTGGACTTGCGCGCCTAGACGCCCGAAGCCTCCAGCGCTGTGCCCACCCCGCTCCAGCTCGCGTCTCCCGACTCCAATTAGAGCAACCCAGTGGCCATGGAGGCCGAAGAGACGATGGAATACCTTCAGGAGTTCCCTGAACATCATAAAATTATCCTAGACCTATTGAATTAACAGCGAGAGCAGGACTGCTTTATCGACATCACCCTGATTGTGGACGGGCACCATTTTAAGGCCCATAAGGCTGTTTTGGCTACTTGCAGTAAATTCTTCTACAAATTCTTTCGAGAGTTTACTCAGGAACCCTTGGTGGAGATAGAAGGTGCTAGTAAAATGGACGTTCGTCATTTGAGTTCACATATACAGCAAAATTAATGATACAAGGAGAAGAAGAAGCCAGCGATGTATGGAAAGCAGCAGAGTTTCTACAAACGCTAGAAGCTATCAAAGCCCTTGAAGTCAGAAACACAGAAAATTCCGCTCCTTTAGAGCAAAATACCACAGGAAAAAACGAGGCAAAAAAACAAAGATTGCAGAAACTTCAAATGTTATCACTGAGTCATTGCCATCTGCAGAATCAGAACTTGTTGAAATTGAGGTGGAGATTGCTGAAGGTCCAAAAGGTCTGTCTGCCCACTGGGGATCTGAGGACTCGGTCCAAGGCCAGAGTTCACTGCAGTGTCCCATATAAGTCCATATCAGGAGGCCAAAGGGTCTGGGCTAGAAGGCTGAAGGATCTGCGCTGGAAGCCAGGAGAGGACATCAAGTGAAAGTGAAGACTAGACTTCCAAACAAACAGAAGTGAGCCTTCCTTCTTCATTTCCCTTTTATTCCATTCAGGCTGCAAGCCTATTGGTTGCTATCACTCACACCCAGGGTGGGTCTTCTGTCCTCCTAAATCCCTTCAGCCACACCCAGAACTATGCTGATCCAATTAGTTAGGTGTTTCCTACTCAAGTTGATATAATCCGTTAACTATCACACTTTGTTTATGCTTCCTTTCTTCTAAGCCCATCACACCCAAAATTTAAGAATACTGTAAGCATGTGTAAATATCAAATAGTTTCTCTGGTATGAGAAACTGAAAGTGTTAATAAGGATTAAAAGGTATAATAGATAATGTGAAATAGGAAGAAAAGGTCCAAAGGGGAAGGGGAGGTGGCAGGGGTATGGGTAGGGGAAAGAAAAGAAGGGAAAGGAATAAATATGAGAAAAGGAAAAAATGGAAACAAAGTCTTTGTAAATAGGGAGGGATGGAGGGGTTGAAAGGAGGGCAGGAAAACAGGGAAAAAAATAAGAACCAAGATATATTATGTAAAATTCCCAATGATATCTCATGTTGTATACCTAAAATGTACCAATAAAATTAATTAAAAAATTATTTTAAGAATACTGGAAGTTCATAAATTGGCTTTCATCTCCAGTACCTCAAAATAAACAAACAGAAAAAAATTTTTAAATTAGTTTCAAAATATAAAAGTAGAATTGCAGTGCTCACTTTGGCAGAACATATACTAAAAAAAGTGGAATTGCACTGTTGCATGATTTTTTACAATCTACTTTTTAAACATGAAGAACTTTGTGTGGATTACTTCAAGGCACTAGATACTCATTTTCAACAGCATCTGCATAACAGCTCATTCCACAGAAGAACCATAATATATTTAGTGAAATGGCTGTCATTACATATGGCAGTGCCTCCAATTCTTTACCCTTACAAACAATGCTCCAACTACCACTGTCATGGCTAATTCTCTGTACACAGTCTTGTTTTCTTGGAGTGAATTCCTAAAGCACAATCCCCAGAACAAAGGACAGGAACACTTTTGAGTTTTCAATATACATTTCTTCGGTTAATTCTTTTTTCTCCTTGCTGAGAATTTTATAATTAAAAGAGAAAAGAATGCAATGAGAACTGATTGGGGGATTCCAATTCTGAATAATATGAAGAAGCCTTAATTAGTGATGCAGAAGTAATGGAATGGTGAGAAAAAGGGCTACATAATTTTGGCAGTCAGGACAGGGAGGGAGAAGAGCCCTGCTCCCACCCAGGCAGGGGTCTGCACCAGATCCAGCCAGGCATCAGAGAAAGGGGAACAAAGAGTAGTACAGCCCTGTAGATGTGAGATAGGAGATTAGGGCATGGCAAAACTGGCTGGAGAAGTAGGCTCGACCTGTTAATTGCAAGATCCCAGAACAAATGTGCAGAACAGTTCCCATGGACTTCTCACAAGAACTCCAACAGATTTCCAACAGGATGCCTAGAACTGACATCAGCATGAGTGAGATCCCAGCACCACCTCTAAATCTCATGGGTTTTCTTGAGAATTGGACAACATATAAGGGTGCAGGCACCATGAGCAGCCCACTATCATGACTTTCCTCATGATAGCCCAATCTGCCTTCTCCAGGATGTTCTTTTATCCTGCTTCCTCACCTTTTACTCAGCCCAAACTTGTTCTGTAGGCAGTTTCTCCCTCATTCTTCACTTTTACTTTTTTATATAAACTTGGCCACTGCTTTTTGCTTGTTTTGTTCAATTTTTTGCTCAAGAGGAGAAGAACCTGGAATCTAACTCCAGAGGGAGAGCCGAGCAACACAGAATCAGTAACATTTAATTGGAGAGCCACTTATAGAAGGAGCTACCGGATAACAGATGGAGATTGAGAGAAGGTAGATTCTATGCTTCCTTTTTAAAAATCTGTTTTCTTAGAAATAATCCCAATGAAGAAGAAAGAGGAATGGAACCAGAGGAAGACAGTGAGGCTGCCCAGGAAAATTGCTTAAGCACTTCACTTTTAAAAGGAATGTTCAGGGATTTTTAACAGTTCTAGTTGAAATTATCTCCCTCTGGGTGATAAGAAAAGGAGAAAATTGGGCCAGGGATTTAGCTCAGTGGTTCTGCCGCCTGCCTTGCAAGCACAAGGACCCGAGTTTGATCCCCGGTACCAAAGGAAAAAAAAAAAAAAAAAGAGAAAATTTATTTATGCAGAGTCAAGGAGTGTTGTAATGTTAGCCAATGAGGGTGGAAGTGAGGGCTTCTTTCCAGGTCCTTGGTGTCTTGAACAATGAACTGGACAAGGCACACAGAAAAGGCAGCAAGAGAGCAGGCCAGTGAAAAAGGCTCGAAGCAGCCCAGAAAAGGGGGAGAAATGGCCTTAGTATCTAAAATAGGTGGATTGGGGCCAGGGATTTAGCTCAGTGGTTCCACCGCCTGCCTCGCAAGTGCAAGGTCCTGTGTTCAATCCCCAGTACCAAAAATAAATAAATACCTAAAATAGGTGGATTGGTCCCCACCTTATGTATATATGGCATTGAGATAGTTATCAGGAACTCACTTGGCCTTAAACCAGATATAAATTGTCCTATCATTAAAAAATGCTTGGCTGGGCATGGTGGTACACACCTGTAGCTCCAGCACTTGGGAGGCTGGAAGATCTGGAAGATCTCTCTGAGTCTGAGGCCAGATTGTGCTACATGGTGAGCGCAAGGCCAACCCAGACTACATAGTTAAGACCCTGTCTCGAAAACAAAACAAAACAAAAAAAAACTTGCTTGGCCTCAAGCCAGATGTAAATGAAGGATCAGGAACAGTGTCTTTTGATTTGTCATGCCTGTATATAAACGAAAGATTAAGAATAGCATCTTCTGATTGATTGATCCTATAATCAGCCCCAGATTCAAATGAAGGGTTTTAGGAAGAGTGTTTTCTTATTGGTCCCATGAACAAAGCTCTGCAGCTGAAAGCCTGGAGTCATTTTGGATCCCGTCTCCTCTTTTTAGGAAACATTTTTCTCAACCAGTTAGCCATGGGTTTTTATGAATTCTAGCACTCTGCCCTGTTGGTCTGGTTTGCCCCAGACCTAATCTCTTACCTCAGTAGGAAAACACAAGAAATCATTTTTGTTGTTGTTGTTGTTGTTGTTGTTGTTGCTGAGTAGACTGAAAGAATGGTTTAGTCTTGTTGTCTCGCACCCCCCACACCCAAATTCATATTTATCTGGAAATTCAGGATGTGACCTTATTTGGATCTAGGTCTTTCACAGACGTAGCTGACTAAGATGAAATCATCCTGGATGACCACGATTCCTGGCCCCAGTGGCTTGTGTCCTCATACAAAATCCTTGTGAGGGCACAGAGATGCAGAGGGAAGGCCGTGTGTCAGTGAAGACAGACATTGGAGTGAAGCCCAAGGATTGTAGCATCCAGAAGTGAGGACAGGGACATGGAGGACATTATCCTTCAGACCCCTCAAAAGAACCAATCCCACCAACACTGATTTTTGAACTTCTAGCCCCCAATACTGTGAGACAATAAATTTCTGTTGTTTTATGTCACCCACTTTGTGGTTACTTGTCATGGAAGCACTAGGAAACAAATTCAGATGTTAATGAACTTTGTTACTCACGCAAGATAAAAATGTAAAGGCAGTAATTATTTAGCCCCTATTTGTTTCTAATGGAGTGAGTCTTTCCAGCCTTTAAGCCATGAGAACCAAGTTCCCACCACTGATGGGAAAGCGGGGCAAGGAAGAACTGGCTGGTTCCTGACAGATGAGAAAGACCAGACACAGGCATCCCCATGGTTTGTTTGATGCCTTCTCCTGCTCTGCTTGAACAGAGGACCTCAGAGGATCCACTAAGATCACATTCATGTGTGGAATCGATTATCAGAGGTTCTCTCACCACCTGGGAATTTGGGAGTTCATTAAGCCAGTAGGAGTCTTCCTGAATTTGAATTCCAGCTGTGTCACCTTATAACAGTGACATTGAGTGAATTCTTTAAAATATTTGTGCCTCGGCTTCCTTGTCTGTACATAATGAAGTTAATACTGCTTAATGTTGTTGGAAGTTTAAAATAAACAAAACATATAATGAACTAAATATAGTATCTGGCATAAGCATCAAAGGATGTTATCTCTTATGTATATTAAGCATCCTCTACACCCAGCAAGTAGGGCTCTGCTTTCTTTTTAATGCCATGTTGAGTGCTGACTCATCCATGGGGCTGGGCTAGGAGAGCTAAGACAAGCTGCCTCTCCTCCTCTCTATTCCTCCAGCTACTTAGGAGGAAAAACAACTATAAAAGGACACAGCAAATGTAAGAGGAAGGATGTGTGACCAAGAACAAATACAAAAGTTTGGGAAGTGCTTAACAAACAGCACTGAAGAGCTCTTCTTATAAATGAGAGTTGTATGTAAAGAGGAAACAGAAGATTTTGAAACCTGTGAAGGAACACATTGACAACCTGACTAATGATGCCAAGCTCACATAGAACACAAGGAAAGCCCACAGACTTTGTTTTGCAGGACTCAGGTTTGTTTCAACATTGACCCACTTAGAACAGGTGGAACAACCAGGCTGTTTGGAGAAAAACAGGGCCTAAACAACTAAGGAAATTATGAGTGAGTACCAGCCCCAGAGCAAAGACATCTCAGGGTCACAGGGAATTTCAGTTCTGGCTGCAGAACTAATCAGTAGATGCAGGAATCATGAAGGTTGGGGAGCCAGGAAAGAAGAGAGAGAAAAGTGCCTGAATCTAAAATAAATATAAATATGAAAGATTCTAAAGCCAGGGGAACTGAATGACAAAAGCCGACATATTTTAGAATATGCACATATAAGAGGAAAAAAATGTGATCATTTGGAGCAAGTATGAGTTCACCTGTGAATAAATTATGCCCTCAGCCCTGGAAACCCTATTTGATTGAACCCACTTTAACATCCCTATCCCTCCTCCGAACCTCAGCAACTGGGAGGATATTAACTCAGGCTGTATTGCTATACACTGTTGTGGGAGACAGAATAATGATTCCAGAAAGTCATCCATGCCCTAAACCCCAAGACCTGTGAATATATATGTTTCTCACAAGGAGGCATTAAAGTGGTACATGGAATTAAGGTTACTAATCAACCTTGCAATGACCTTGACATGGGGAGCTTATCCTGGATTATTTGGCCAGACCCAAGGGTCTCTATGAGAGAGATGCAGGAATCTCAGAGAGAAATCTAATGACAGAAGCAGAGGTTAGAGTGACACAGTTTGAAGATGGAAGTAGTCACAGCCCAAAGGATAAAGCCTGACTTTAGAGGATGGAAAGGGCAAGAAAACATATTCCATCCAACTTCCACAAGTGTCTTAGTTACTTTTTCATTGCTGGGTCAAAATACCTGACACAAGTTAAAGGAGGAGAGGTTTTTTAAAAAGGAGAAGTTTATTGCAGCTCACAGTTTGTAGAGATTTCAGTCCATAGGCAGGGTGACATGGCAGAAGGGCATCACAGAGAAGAAACAGTCTATGGCAGGGTAGGCAAGAGACAACATAATTTCCGTCTTCTTTCACCTTTTCATTCCATATAAGCTTTTTGGTCAGTGCCACCTCCCACCTAAGAGAACATGAGGCTTTGAGGGACATTTAGATACAAGCCATAAAAACAAAGAACTCAGCTCTCCCAAAGACTTCATTTTATCCTGTAAGATTTCTGATTTTGAGAACTGGAAGATAATAAATTAGTGTTATTCTAAGCCACTAAATTTTCTTAATTGTCACAGTACCAATAGGAGACTAGTACATCTGTTCTCTGCATTATCTTACAATTACTTTCAAACCAATTAACAGGACTCTATCTCTGCATCTGATTCCCCTGGCTGCCTCACTGAATCTCCATCATTTTCTCTAAAAGATTCCAACAAAGGCTATGGTTAGCTCCCATCTCCACCAATTTTGCTGGTCAGAAAAGAGGTGCTCTTCTCTTGTTTCCAACCTAATATCTCCCATGGAAGCAATCTGATCGGCACATTGGCCAGGGCTTGGGAGGAGCAGCCCCGCCACAATTGCTTGGCTAGAAATGGGAGGCAGAAAAGTGAAGCAGTTGCATAATGAAGAGGAGATGTTCTTGCCACAAGTCTACCTCTTTCCCCCAGTGCAAGTTCTGTGAAAGGCTTTTTCTATCCTGTCTGGCTCAGGGCCTCCAGCAGATTTGACTCTGCCGATGCTCAGTTATGGCTATTGATCAATGGGCTCATGTCTTCAATGCACTGTGCCAATGAGTAGAGTTTGCTCTCAGAGAAGAAAAATGTTTGTTCCTAATGTGTTATGGTGGCCACAGGAGTTCTTAACTGGTATAGTAAAGGATGAGTGTATTCTTAGCCAGTATCTCATTCCTCATTTTGAAATCAATTGACTAATTAAGGTCACACCCTGATGCTGCTCAGTCTGGTAGCCAAAATTGCTGCAAATGTGCCTTATGGAGAAAAGAAATAAAGGCTGCAATGTGGAGTAGGGGATTGCTTCCTGGTGTGGAGATCCATGATAATTATCTTTACCATTCTTTCATATGTTTTCATCTTTCCTTTCCACAGATGCACCCATCAAGGGTATTAAATTGGTCTCTCAGATGGCCCCTCTCTCAGGAGATTTCTCTCATCAAAAGATGGCCTGTTAAGTTCCTTGTACATTCTGGACATTAATCCCTTGTCAAGTGAAGAGTTTACACATATTTTTCTCTCATTATTCAGGTTGTTTCTTTATTCTATTGATTACTTATTTTGCTATTCAGAAGCTTCTTGATATCATCCCACTTGTCTAATTTTGCTTTCTTTTTGCCTGTACTTTTGAGATCTTATCCAAAAAATCTTTACCTATAACAACATTTTGATGTGCTCCCTCTATGTTTTCTTCTAGTAGTTTCATAATTCCAGGTCTTACATTTGGATCTTTGATCTATTTTGTGTTTATTTTCATATGTGGTAAGAGGTAGAGGAGAAAAGATAGAGGGATGTTGGATGACAGGCACCACTGGAGGGTAGCTATGGTCTACAACAATGCATTAAACACTTTAAAATACCTGTAAGAATATGAAGGTTCCCAACAGAGAAAATGATGAAAGTTTGAGGAGATGGAAATGCTAATTACCCTGAGTCAATAGTTACACACTGAATCCATTTATTGAATTATCCTTCCATACCCCCAAATAAGCAGACATATCATATGTCAATTTTTTAAATGGCCTGTTCACAGCTGCAGAGCCCAGTGCAGTCTAGCTGGCACTCAGGGTACCATTATTCATGAGGCTGTACGTTCATGCAGGGGTGCATCCCTTGGAAATAAGTCAGCCTGCCACGGTACCTGGACCTCCCTGCCAGGCACATATGGACCAGGCATCAAGCTTCTGAGGGGTTTCCTAAGTATAGCCTCTAAAACAGTAAGGTCAGAGGACAGAGCTAACAGCAACAAAAGACAAAAGGACAAAGCCAGGCTCCGGGTTGAGTCACCATAAAAGGAAGATGAGGAAAGCAGATCTGCCAAAAGGAGGCTCGGGATCAGTTGTGGAGAAGCACTGTAGATGTGAGCAGTAGGTTTTGGTAAGGTTCCCAGTACATTTGCATGATCTTCCTTTAAAGAAACTAAGTATTACAGAGGATATCCGCTGTGCTACTTAATAGTTTGTCTCCTCTCTTTCGTTTCTTTTCTGTATTCCCTCTCCTCCTCCACCCCCCACCTTCCTTCCTTCCCTCACCTCTCCTTACTCTGCCCCTATTCCTTCCAGCATTTTCTGAGAATCTCTCTCCTGCCTATATTACAAAAGAAAGATTATGGTATTGAGGGCTTAGATTTCTCCTTGAATAGATCCCCAAGAGTGCCAGTTATTTAAGATTCAATACCTGTACATAGCCTGTGAGTATGCCATATTTTAGTGTCTGTCTGTGTTTAGTCAAATACTGCGAACATATGTCTCTTTGTAAATCTACTCCCAAGACTGCTAAAAGTGATTCAGAAAACACTCTTAAATGTGCCAGCATCTATCTTTCCCCTGTAGTGGAAAGGACTCACTCAGAAAGAGCTCACTGATTTGTCACCAGACCTGCCCCACCCCAACACTCGCCCTCACCAGCCTCTGACCCCTAAAATAGGAACACCCACAATTCAACCCTCACAAGCAAAGTGAATAGACATGGGGTGCTGGCAACCAGCTCCCAGGGCCTATCCATCTCCAGCATTTAATGGCAATGCTTCCAAGAATGAAGTAAAAAGTACCATACGGCACTGCAGAAAAACAGACAGTAAAATTTAAGAAAGGAGTAAAATTTGTTTATGGACCTTACTAAAGAAAAGTTGCTGACTATTGAGTCTAGAGACCCACATTGCTGCTGTTCTTTGGGACTTTTTGACGGTTTGGGAAACTGCATGTGTTATTTTCTGGGATGAGTAGCTGCTCATTATTGTCATTGTATTCCAGAGTTTTGTTTTAATAATGATCTGTTTTCAAAGAACATCATCATTTATCTAGGTTTTTAGTCAACAACCCTAATGATGTACAGACTATTTACTTCAACAGATCACTTTTGGTGCTTTAGGCATGAATTTCATTGAAAGTCCTGACCAGAGTTTTATGAAACAATAATCATCATTTATTGAGTGGCTACTGTGTTTCAAGGAGCTTTCATATATTGTTTCATTTAAGTCTTAGAGTGATGCTCAAGGTAATTATGATTTCCCCCACTTCACAGATAAGAAAGTTGAGATTCAGAGATGATAATTAGCTAGTTCAAGGTCATATTCTGGTTAAATGAAGCCAGATTCAGGTGCAAATCTGCATAATTTCAGAACCAGCAATCTTCTTGCTTACCTCACAGCTTTCCAAACTGCACTGCTCTGTGTTTTTCAGAATGTTTTAATGGGGCACTGTGGAAGGGCCTGGAGATACTGTAGAGAAGTGTTATAGACTGGCTCCTAACCTACAGCAATGATCTTTCTTCAGAGAAGATTCATAGAGCTCCCCATTATGGGACCACAAGAGACACTGTAAATTACTTTGTTTTGATACTTAAACATCTACCCAAAAACACAGTCTCCTTATACACCAACAAGGAAAAGTGTACAAATGTTATGGTTTATACATGGATGTTCCCCCAAAGACTCATATGCTCATAGGTTGGGCTTTGGGGAAGTTATTGGATCATGGACACATGATATTTCTTAGTGGATTACACCATTGAGAAGTATGCATATTCATGTTCATAGCAGCACAATTCATAATAGCTTAATCTTGGAAACAGCCTATTTGTCCATCAACAGACAAATGGATTAAAAGTGTGATATATATTTTTTTATTAAATTCTTTTATTGGTACATTGTAGGTATACAACACAATTACATTTCTCATTGGAAATTGTACCTTTATATAATGCATCTTGGTTCTTATTTTTTCCCCATTCCTAGCCCTCTCTTCACCCCCTCCACCCTTCCCTATTTA
>NW_004624757.1:7867229-7887395 GCF_000247695.1 Heterocephalus glaber
TGATAATTTGAAATAGGAAAAAAGGTCCAAAGATGAAGGAGTGAAGGGAGGGGAAGGGGAAAGGAAAAGAGGGAAAGGAAAAACTATGAGAAAAGAAAAAAAAATGGAAATTAAATCTATGTAAATAGGGAAGGGCGGAGGGGGGTGAAGAGCTCATAGGTAATGGGGAAAAAAATAAGAACCAAGATATATCAGGTACAGGTACAAACACCCAATGATAAATGTAAACGAATTGTATACCTAAAATGTACCAATAAAAGAACTAAACTAAAATAAAAGAGATAATAAGAAAAAAGAGAAAGATAAAAAGATACTATAATCCAGTGAAGACAATGTATCTAAAAGTGTACCTTGATTTAGTAGATTGTCTTACATGTTTATATGATCTTTGGCCTGTTACTCTGGTTTTCAATCTGTATATATGATAATTAACTTTATAAGGTCTTAAAAGATAAATAAATGAATATGATGCTGGAAAAATAAAAGGAAATGAAGGGAGGGAAGAAAAAGAAGAGAATTGAAATGTGTTATGTATGTGTGCCAATCCCCTACAGTGAAGGCAATCATTATATTTTGCAAACATGTAATAATAAATGTCAAAAAAGAAAAGTTTATAGATAAATGTGATGCTGAGAGATGAAGCCTGGGGGGAGGAGGCAAGGCACTGGGCTGTGGTCCAGGAGAGCGCTACTCCCTCCCTTCTGCCTAGGAGCCAGCAGACTATGGACAGAAACCTCTATCAACTGTGAGCTGACATAAACCTTCCCTGGGTGTCAGGTATTGTGTCCCAGTGAAGAGAAAGTCACTAAGACAAGAAGTTTACCCAATTTGCGTAAGAGTATTTTTCTAACCTGAATTTTAGCATTTATCTTGTCTCAAAATCTTTGTTAATCTTTTAGTCTTTGCTTTGGAAATAGCCAATGTGAAATAACTTTTCTGCTTTCCTCTTCCTTTAATATAACTAATATTATTGAATGTCAACTGTTTCAAGTACTCAGAAAGTATTTTGCACCTTTTTCGCTCATTTATTTCATTCAACAATCTTATGGAGTGTGTATTAACATATTCTCAGAATAACAAATAAATTTTATCTTGTACACTCTTTATTCAAAGAATATTCATTGGGCACAAGCCACATACCAGAAAATGTTCTAAGTACTGATCTAATCACTGGGTACAAAAGAGTAGACAAGGACAAAGATGTTCATGGTCACTGGTTTCTGTATAATAATGCCTGTCACACAAAATTTATCATTTGATGAACAAAAATTACCTTTAAAAGACCTGATAAAATGGAAATATGTGCTCATTGAGTAGAAGGCTAAATACTGTTCAGGTATCAATTATCTATAAACTGATCTACAGACTCAATAAAAATCTCAGCAAATCTTTTTATAGAAACTGACAGATTGATTCTGAAGTTTACATGGAAAAGTAAAAAACCTAGTAAGACCAAAACAACCTTGAAAAAGAAAAACAATGTTGAAGGACTCATCTTACCTGATTTTAAGACTTACCACACAGCTGCAGTAATAAAGACAGTATAATATTGGTGTAAAGATAGAAATATACATCAATGGGACAGAAAGAGAATCCAGAAATAAATATCATTATATGGCTAATTGACAAATGTACAGAGATAATTCAGTGAAGAGAAGATATTCTTCTCAACAAATGGTACTGGAGTAATCTAAGTACAAAAATATAAATCTCAATCCATATCTTGCACCATATTGAAAGACTTGAAACGGGTCATACATCCAACCATAACACCCAAAACACTAGAATATTTAGAAGAAAATGCAAGAGAGTCTTTGTAATCTTGAGTAAGCAAACATATCGTATGTGTAACACTATAATCCGTAACACTTTGATAAAATGAATTTCAACAAAATTAAAAGCCCTGCTCCTCAAAAGACACCGATCATAAAATGAAAATACAAGCCACAGATGGGGGAAAATATTTGCAAAATGTGGATCTAATTGACAGATGTCATTTAGAATGTGAAAAGATCATTTACGACTCAATAATAAAAGTTTGGTGGGGGGGGGATTCGAGACAGGGTCTTACTTCTTAGTTTAGGCTGGCTCTGAACTCACAATGTAGCCCAGGTTGACCTCAAATGATCCTCCTGCCTCAGCCTCCCAAGTGCTGGGATTACAGGCATGCGTTACCATGCCCGGCTCAATATAAAAGGTTTTTTTAAGCAAAAAAAAATGGCAAAGGATTTGAACAACTACAAAAACTGCTTGAAAGGATGTTGAGAAAAAACTTTTACACAATTTTGATAGAAATATAAATTAGTACAGCCACTATAGAAAACAATGTGTGGGTTCTTTAAAAAAACTAAAAATAGATCTACCAAATGATCTAGTTATCCTATGTCTGGGTATATATCCAAAGGAAATTATATCAGCATACCAAACAGGTACCTGCTTGTTCAGATATTGTAGCACTATTCACAATAGCTAAGATATGGAATCAATCTAGATGCTTGTCAACAAATGAATGAACAAAGAAAATGTAGTATTTATACCCAGTGGAGTATTATTCAGCCATGAAAAAGAATGAAATTCTGTCACTTGCAGCAGAATGAATGGAACTGGAGGACATTGTGTTATGTGAAATAAGCCAGGCACAGAAAGACTGGTACAACATGTTCTTTCCCATATGGAAGATAAAAAAAAAAAAGGTGGCCCTGAAAAAGGAATGGTGATTAGTAGGTATTGAGAAAGGGGTGGGTTTAATTAGTGCATGCTGTATGCATGTATAGAAATATCACACCGAACCCCATTAATATGTAAAATTAATGTTTTGATAAAAATTCTTTTAAAAAAATATATAAATTGCAAACAAGCAAAGGAAAAGATATACAACATAATAAACTATAGAGGAATGCAAATTAAAACCACAATGAGGTAGTTCTACACATCCACTGAAAGAATAACTTTTATTTATTTTTTTTTTCAGTACCAGGAATCAACTCAGGACTTTGTGCTTGCCAGGCAGGCACAGCACCACTGAGCTAAATCCCCAGCCCTGAAAGAATAGCTTTTAAAAGACCAATAGGTATAGACTATACATCATCCAACAACAGCAGAGTACACATCTTAAACTTACATGGAACATTCACCAAGTTAGACCACATTCTGAGCCATAAAATCCACCTTAGCAAATTTAAAAGAACATAAAGCACACAATATCTGCTCTCAGACCACAATGGAATTAAATTAGAAATCAGTAACAGAAAGATAACTGGAAAATCCCAGAATTCTAGGAGATCAAATAACATACTTTTATGTAACACAAGTCAAATAAGAAATTTTTAAATATTTTAACTAATGAAAATAGAAATAAAACTTATCAAAAATTGTGGGATGCCTTGAAAGCAATGCTTAGAAGGAAAATTAGAGCCTGGCATTTATCTAGAAGGAAAAGAAAGACCTAAGAGCAAAAATCTCTGTTTCAGACTAAGGAAACTAGAAAAACACGAGCAAATTAAGCCAAAGTAAGCAGAAAAGCAAATAAAGACTAGAGCAAAAATTAATGAAATTGAAAGCTGGAAATCAAGAGAGAAAATCAATGAAATCAAAGCTTGTTCTCTGAAAAGATAAATAAAACTGGGAAGCCTCTAACCAGGCTAACTAAACAAAAAAAGAGAGGACAGAAATTACTAATATCAGAAATGAAAGCGCATCACATAAATCCCATGGGCATGAAAGAATATTAAAGGAATATTAACAAATCTTTTCCCACAAATTTGAAAAGTGAGATGAAATAGACCAATTTCTGGCAAGATGCAATATAGAAAAATTCACAGAAGTGGACAATTTGAAATTGGTCTGTATCTATTACAGAAACAGAATCACTTCTTAACAACCTTCTAAACAGAAAGCCCCAGGCCCAAATGGGTTCCCTGATGAATTCTACCAAATCTTAAGTCAGAAATCATAACAATGCTCTTATAATCTCTCTCATAAGACAGAAGCAGAGGGAATACTTCCTAACTCACAGGGCCAGCATCACATTAATACCAAAACCAAAGACCTTACAAAAGAAGAAAAATACAGACCAATATCTTTTCAAAATACACACAAAAATCCTCAACAAAATATTAGCAAGTCAACAATGTATAAAAATGAGATTTATCCCAGGCCTGCAAGTCTAGTTCAATATTTGAAAACCAAAAATATATTCCATTCAATCAGCAATCCACAGAAGAAAAATCACGATTCTTAATATTGAGACACTCAAAGCTTTCTCGTTATGATCAGAAACAAGGCAAGGATATTCACTCTAACTATTTGAACACCACAGTGGAAGTCTCAGCTAATACAATATGATAAGAAAAAGAAATAAAAGATATACTGATGAGGAAAGAGGATATAAACTATCATTGTTACCAAGTGGCATGTTCATATATGTAGAAAATTCAAAGGAATGGATTTCTTAAAACCCTGGAACAAAATAGTTATTATAACAAAGTTGCAAGTTACAAGATTAATACACAAAAGTCAATTGCTTCCTCTAAACTAGCAATTAACAAGTGGATTATGAAATTTAAAACCATTATGTCAGCACCCAGAAAAATGAAATACCTAGATGCAAATCTAAGGCAATATGTACAAAGTCCACAAGAGGAAAAATTACAAGACGGATGAAAAAAATCAAAGAACTAAATAAGTGGGTGGGTATTCCATGTTTATGTAAAAGAAGACCCAATATTATCAACATGTCAGTACTTCCTAACTTTTTGTATATATTCAATACAATTCCAATCAAATCTCAGCAAGTTATTTTATGGGTATCAACAAAATAACTTTAAAGTTTATATTGATAGGCAAAATGTCCAGAATAGTCAACACAATATTGAAGGACAAGAACAAAGTTGAAGGATTGACACTACAACTTCAAATTTACTATAAAACTACAATAATTAAATGAAGTACTACTCTGCCATAAAGAAGGATAAAGTCATTTGTAGAAAAATGGATGCACCATAATGTTAAGTGAAAATAAATCAGACACACAAGTTAAATATTGCATGGGTTCGGGCCGGGGAGGTAGCTCAATGGCGCAATGCCTGCCTGGCAAGCACAAGGCCCCGAGTTCAATTCCTGGTTCCAAAATATATATATATTGCATGGGTTCTTTTATATGAGAAATTCAAAGTATAAATAAAGAGGAAAATAAATGATAGATAATAGGAAGTTGGGCAATAGATCTTTCTCAAAGGGAAGGGGATCGAGAGATGCAGGGAGAGGAAGAGGATGAAAAAAGGAATTAAGATGTGTTATGTGCATGTACCAATGCCCCACAAGGAATGTAAATGTTATGTACTACAAACAGATACTAATAAAATATACATATATATAAGTATAATAATCAGGATTGCATCATATTGGCAAAAGAATAGATAAATTTCTCAGTGTAATAGAATAGAGATCCCAGAGAAAGAACCCCCGTAAATATAGTCAGTTGGACAAAGGAGCAAAGGTCATACAATGGAGGAAAAAAGTATTTTCAACAAATTGAAAGAAATGGACAAACACTTGAAAAAAAATAAATAAATCCAGACACAAGCAGGCTTTACAGCCAGCACTCTGGGAAGCTGAAGCAGGAGGACTGCCACTTTGAGCCTAGCCTGGGCAATGTATAGCAATTTAGTGAAACTTTGTCTCTACCTTAAAAAAAAAAAAAAAAAGCCTGAGGATGTTGCTTGACTCAAAACCCCGGATTCAATGCCCCGTACTACAAAAAAATTAAAAACTAAAAATAAATATATTGGAGACATAATGTAAAATGCAAAGTGTAACTCCAAAGATAACACAGAAATTCAAATGACCATTTCTATTATTAGCAATGTCTTTTTAGGTATGCCACAAAAATCATAATTCATGAAAGAATTGATAGGCTGGACTTTGTTTTTAAAAAATTCTGCTCTACAAAATACACTGTCAAAAGAATAAAGACAACAATTTTCTTCCAACATTAGGAAACTGCCAAACCAATTTTGGCATAAAATATTTGCAAAAGAAATATCTAATAAAGGACTATTATCCAAAATAAATACTCCTTCACCTGTATGGGAGTTATCATGATAAATTTATCATAAGTTGAAAATACCACAAGTCAGAATGCATGTAAAACTCCTCACCCCACCAGCACCGCGGCGTGGCTGCACAGTACAGGGCAGTGTCAGCTGCTAACCCTCGTGATCTGGTGACGCCTGGGGCTGCAGCTCCTGGGTCCTCCTCAGAATCACTGAAACCTATCACCACCTCCGCAAAAGATCAAAATGCAAAAACGATTAATTGCTCCTGAATGCAAATCCCTCTATTCCCATTATAAATTCAAAGCCTCAGAAGTCAAACATTTGTAAGTCAAACTGTCCTAAGTCACAGACCAACTGTTTGGAGCAAGAAAAAAAAAGATTCTTACAACTCAGCGATAAGAAGTTACCCTATTTGGAACTGGACCGAAGACCTTAAAAGACACAACACCAAAGAAGACAGGCAGATGGCAAATAGGTATATGAAGAGATGCTCCACCTCAAATGTCATCACTGAAAATGGAAATTAAAATAACAATAGGATACTGCTACACACCTAATAAAAGGGCCAAAATTCCAAACCATGACCTCAGCAGTGCTGGTGAGGATATGAAGCAACAAGAACTCACATTTATTGCTAGCAGAAATGAAAAGTAGTGCAGCTACATTGGAAGATGGATTGCCAGTTTCCTACTGCTGTGATATAAATGTTTGTTTCCCCCTTCAAAATACATCTTAACACACCCTCCCAAGTGGTGATAGTGCTATTCCAACCTTTGGGAGGTTATTAGGTCACAAGGATACAGAATTCACCGATTGGATTAGTATTCTTATCAAGAGGTTGAAAGGAGACCTCTCACCCCTTCCATTACTTGAGAACACAGCCAGAAGGCACAATTCTATTAATCAAACAGATAATTATCTGCCAGGTGTGGTGGCACACACCTATAATACCAGTATTCTGGGATGCTGAGGCAGGAAGATTGCAAGTTGGAGCCCAGCCTGGGCAATTTAAGTGACTTAGCAAGACCCTGTCTCAAAATTTTAGAAAGGGTTGAAGATGAGGCTCATCCCAAGGTCCTGGGTTCAATCCCCAGCACTGAAAAAAAAAGTGGACCTTACCTGACAGTGAATTTGCCTCTGCATTCATCTTGAGCTAGCTTGAATTTATCAGCCTGGACATGTGAGAAATGAAATTCTCTTGTTTTTAAACTACTTATTCTATAGTATTTTGTAAAAGAAGCCCAAATAGACTGAGACCCCTATTATTCTTACCATGTGACCACTCATAGGAATGAAAAACTTACATCCACAAAATACTCTTCACAAGAATGTTAGATAGCTTTTATCATAATTGTAAAAATTAAATACAATGAAGGTGACCTTTAGGTAAGTGGATAAATAAACTGGTACCTCCAGGAAAAGGAATATTATTTGCCACTTAGAAACTCACTATTGTGCCATGAAAAGACATAGGGAAATCTCAAATGTGTATTGTTCAGTGAAAGACACTAACACAAAAGACTACATGCTGTACAATTCCAACCATATGACATTATGGCAAAAGTCAAACCATAGAGATGGGGGAAATCAGTGGTTGCTGGAGGGTGGAGAATAAATAGGTAGAACTCAGAACAGTCCTAGAGCAGTGAAAAAATTCTGTATTACACTATAAAGATAGATAAATATCTTAAATTTGTTCGAAGCCATAGAATATACAACAGCAAAAGTGAACTCAGTGTAAGGTAGTATCTTTGGGTGAGAATGAAGTGCTGATACTGCAGAGGTTCATCAGCTATAACAAATGTATGTTCTGGTGGGGACTGATGATAATTGTGCAAATGTTGGAGGAGAATATATATAGGATATCTCTGTGTCTTTCTCTTGATTTTACTATGAACCTAAAATTGCTCAAAAAAATAAACTCTTCAAGCCAAACCTGAAAATGCAAGGTGCTAGCAAAGATAAGAAACAACTGGAATTTTCACGCATTGCTGGCAGTGATGCAAAAGGGTAGAATCTTTTGGAAGACAGCTTGACAGTTTCTTACATGCTAGTACCCTGTGACCCTGCAGTTCCCACTCCTAGATACCTGTCCAAAATAAATGAAAATATGTGTTCATATAAGTACCTAACATCAGTATATATAGCAGTTTTATTCACAATAACCAAAACCGAAATGTCTGCCAACTGGTAATTTGGTTTAGAACGAGACAGTAATAACTATATAGAACAAAATACTACCCAGAAATAAAAAATAACAAACTACTAATGACTGCAAAAATATGTATTAAAGGTGAAAAATCAAACAGCAAAGACTACATACTCTGTTACTCCACTTGAGTTTCTTGGAGTAAAAACTATGGGGTCAGAAATCATATCAGCCATAGGAGAGGTTGGGGTAAGGGTTTGGAATGATTGCAAAGGGTTACACAGAAGTTTGGAGAGTGACCAGGGCTGTACAACTATACACATTTGTCAAAATGGTATGTTTTTTAAGTGTCCATTTTCTAATTGTTGCTGATCCCTGGATTGATTTTGCTATATTTATCTTAGAGATGTTAAATCTGCTGAAATTTTCTATTACTGGTAGTGATTGTAATCTAGACACTACTGGGTTTTCAATATATGAAATTATATGGCCTGTGAGTTAATTGCTGTTACTTTAATTCCTTAAATTTTGATTCATTCTTATTACAAAAAAGTCACTGAATTTCATAGGCATATTTCTAAATTTTTACTATCAGTTATGGCTGAAGGAGGTTTTTAAGAAGATGTTATCAGTTGCAGGATTTTTTTTATGTTCCTAGTTTGATGCAAAATTTTATAGTATATGAGAGTATTAGTCATCTTAGGATGTCACAACAACAACAAAAAAATCAAACAAACTAGGCAGTTTCAACAACCAAAACGTATTTTCTCCCAGTTCTAGATAATAGTGACAGATCAAAGTATCAGATGATCTTGTTCCTGGTAGGGGCTCTGCTCCTGGATTATAGATGGCTGCCTTCTTTCTGAGACAGAGATAGAGACAGAGACAGAGGTGTGGTGGCACACACTCAGGATTCTGAGGCAGAAAACCACGAGTTTGAAGCCATCCTGGGCTAGACAGTGAGTTCAAGCCCAATCCTTGAAGTACTATATAGCAAGACCTTTTCTCTAAAAGAAAACAAGAAAAAAGAGGCAGAGGCAGGAGAAATCTTCCCCTCTTTTTCTTATAAGGCTACTAAATCTATCATGAGGACCCTACCCTCACGATCTAATCTAACTCTAATTACACCCCAAAGCCTCCATCTCCAAATACCATTATATTGTGATTAAGGGCTTCAGTGCATTAGTAAGTTTTGGAGAACACAATTCAGTCTGTAACAATAGGTACGGAATTTTTATTAAATGCTTTTTCTTTACCCATTGAAGTTATCATGAGATTTTTCTCTTTTATTCTGTGCTAAATATTTTTAAGCGTAAAATCTTTCTTACTTATATTCCTAAAATAGTCTATTTAGTCGTGATGCATTATTTTAATTATTTGTTGTTTCATTCAAATTGCTTTGCTAATAATTCACTTAGTTTCCCAATTACACCAAAAAACATAATTTGAAGGTATGGTTATGATTGTCTTCAGAGTTTTTTTTTACTCTGTTCATATATGTGTCAAAATTTTAACAAAATTTAGACAGTTTTCCATCCATACTAGTAAATAGGATAAGCACAATTGTAATCACATGTTTCTTAAAACTTGACAAAACTCACCTGGAAATCCAATAACCTAGAACAGAAAAATTTTTAATGAGTAAATTTTATATTACTCTTTTCTCTAATGGTTATAAGCATATTTGGATTTTCTATAATACTGAGCTTGTTTCTAAAAAGATTTCCATTTTGTTATAAGTTTTCTTATGTATAAATTTGCTCATGTGGTCATGATTTTTTTCATTTCTACTGCGTCAGTGGTGATTCTATTTATTGGGACTGATACATTTTATTTACTCTTTTTAACTTGATCAAATTTATCAAAAGTTTGTTTTTCAAAAAGATTAGCTTTTAGTTTTATTACACTCTCTCAAAATCTGTTCTTGTTGCTACCAATTTTTCTATAGACTAGACTTGCTCTATGTTCCTCTAGAGTTTCTTTTCTAAGTAAATAAATTTTATTCAACATTTTTCTTTTGTGAGTATGACAATTACCTCATTCTCATAAAGTAAATAGAGAATAATTTATTCAGACCCTCTGTGCCTACAACATAGAAATAAGATGCCATGGAGACAATGGAATTGTTCATTACCCTCCTTATCATTCCTACTCAGAAGTAAGCACTACCCTGAATTTAGAAATTATCATGTAAATGCATGTTTTTTTACTTTTACAGTGCATGAATATATCCATAAGCAATATGCATTATTATTGTATATGGTTTAAATTTTACTATAAATAGGGGGGCTGAGCATGGTAACACACTCCTGTAATCCCAGAACTTGGGAAGCCAAGACAGGAGGATTTAGGATTGCTGTGAATTCAAGGCCAGCCTGGCCTACATATTGAGACCTTGTCTCAAAAAACCAAACAAACAAACAAATAAATAAGATTTACTATAAGTAGGGTGAGATCAGCAAGATGAAAGGATGACTTTTCAGTAGCCATCTCCTTGCAGAAACATCAATTTGAAGAATTATCCATGCATGAAAATACCTACACAAAAGCTAAAGAATCTAGATGAAAGTTTATAGCACCTGGATGCAGGACAGAAATAAGAAAAAATGAATAGATGAGGGTAGAAAGGACAGTGTCATATTATCCACATTGCCTTCCTCTAGGCCTAGGCAGTGCAGCATAGAAAGAAATACCTTCCACATGGGGAACAAATAACAAAGTGAACACCCAACTTTGCCACAAGCCTCAACATCATGCTAGCCCCAATTCCAGACCAACCTCCATAGATCCCAGTACCAGCCTTTCCCCAGTGGGCACCAGCACCAATCCCATCCCAGTACCACATTAGCTCCCCAGACCCAGGCTTCAAGCTAACTCCCTGTTAGCTTTCCATCTCTTGTGACAAAATACCTGAGATAAACAACTTAAAAGAGGGAAAGATTTATTTTGGTTCATACTTTCTGAGGTTTCACTCCATGGCCACTTAATCTTGTTGCTTTGGGTCTGTGGCAAGGCAGAACGTTCTGATGGAAGAATGTGATAGAGGGAAACTGCTCCTCTCATGGTGGCCAGGTAGCAAAAAGAGAGAAAGGAAAAGGCCAGGGTCTCAATATCCCTTTCAAGGGCATGTGCTCAGCTTCCTTCCACTGGATCTCTGAAAGATTCAGCACCTTCCTAGCCTAATCCGCTGGATACCAAGCCTTCAATAAGACTTTGGGAGACATTCAAAATTTAACTCATAACTCTCCAGGCCTACCCCAAACGCACAAGCTCCAGACTAGCCCCTATGGATGCAGATACCAGGTTAGCCCTTGTGGAGTCACAAACCAGATTTGCCTGCCTTTTGAATCTTCTATCAGAGACCCCACTTGATAACTCCAGACATAAGCCTCACCATGAATCTATCCAGATGGTCATGAATCTATCTGGGTAGTCTGACTGGTAAAGGGCTTTCCCTAAAACTCTAGTCTGTAAAAACTGGAGGAGGTTTCTATTTTTTCAAATGTGCAGAAAGCAACAGAATTCCACAAAGATTAAAAAAAAATCATAGAAATATGCCACTATAAAGTAACCAATCCTATAGATATAGTCATGGACTACCAGACAAAGAACTCAAAATAATTTTCTTTTAAAAGCTTGGTGTGTTATAAGAGAACACACATAACTAAATCAAATCAAGGAAACAATACATGAACAAAATTAGAAGTTTAGTAGAGTAAAAATAATAAACCATTAAAAGCAACCAAATAAAAATTCTGGAACTAAAGAATATAATGACTGAAATAAAAAATTCCATAGAGAACTTCAAGAGCAGACTCAATCAAGTAGAAAGTAGAATCAATGAGCTCAAAGACAGGCCATTTGAAATCACCCAAAAGAACAAAAAGAAAAAGAATGAGAAAGAATGAAAAAGACTGTGTATGGAACTTATAAGACACCAGCAAGCAAACCAAACTCATATAACACAACCCAAAAGGAGCAGAAAAATAGAAAAGAACAGAATAAATGCTTATTTAAATAAAAAATGACACTAAAACTTCCAAAATCTGAAGAGGGAAATAAATATCCATATCCACAAAGACCTAAGAATCCCAAACGTTAAATATAAACAGAACAACATTATGTTACTTGCAGAAAAATGTGTGGAACTGCAGATCATTGTGTTAAGTTAAAAAAAACCAGATTCAGAAAGACAACTATCAGAGTTGTCCCTAATATGCAGAATCTAAATGAAAAAAGGAAAAAAATAAATGAAAGTAGAAAGGAAACTATTGGACAAGAGGAAAAGAATCAAGGGTAGAATTTTGGTTTATGAGTTCATCTTCAATTGTGCTTAATCTGGATCTCCTGCAGCAAGGAGTAATAGGAATGTCCCTTCCCAAGAGTTTTGTATTTACTTTTGCCAGGAGTCCAAGGAGTAATATTAGCTCAGGAGCAATTTGTGTATTATTTTGTAGTTTGGGGTTCATGGAGAACATGGAAAGGATGTATTTAGATCTTACATTTCCATAAAGCACAGAATAGGAATTTTAATTTCTCAAGAGTAACTTTTACCAGAAAAAAAGCAAAGATATATTTCCTCATACTTTCATATTGACAGAATTTTTAGTATAGCACTGTATCTCTATAAATGTTCTTCAAATATTCCAGCTCATGCAGTTTTCTGACAACTCCCCAACTCATCCAGACCCAGGATGGCATCTCCTACCATTTAATTTCACTAACTTATTTACCAAGACTTAACCACTCATCACCTACTCCCCCCAGAGTAGCCACAGTGTGAGCCCATATGCTTTTCTCTGTACTTTTTCATTTCAATTATATTTGTGGTACCTAGTGATTTACCATTCTTTTCTATAGGATCAATCATGCATTTTTACTCTGTTGGTATAGTTTAGCTCATTTTTTGTTTGTTGATTTGTTTGGTTTTGTGGTGCTAGAGATTGGATCCAAGGCCTTCACACTGAGATATGTTCCCAGCCCTTATTTTATTTCTTATTTTTGCAACAGGGGCTTGTCAAGTTGCTAAATTGTCTAGGATGGGCTCAAATTTGTGATCCTGCCACTTCAGCCTCCCACAGTCCTGGGATTACAAGTATGCAGTACCATGTTTAGCTTAGTTTAGCTTGCTTTTAAGGATATATAGCTGAACTTTTTCCAAATGATTTAGTTTGCCATTACTCTGGAATCAGAAGGTCTTTAGAGGGTTTTAAATAGAAAAGAGGTATTATTTTTGTTGTGTTGTTTTGTTTTGTTTTATTTTTGAGGGAGTTGTTGAGACAGGGTCTTTCTATGTAGTTTAGGCTGGGCTTGAACTCAATATATTGCCCAGGTTGGCCTCGAGCTCCCAGCGATCCTTCTGCCTCAGCTTCCCAAGTGCTAGAATTACAGGCATGCACCACCACTTCCAATTTAAATCTCTCTGATGAATTTGTAAGAGTTGACTGGAGCGAATTAAAAATACTAAGCATCGGGGCCGGGGATTTAGCTCAGTGGTTCCGCCACCTGCCTCACAGGTGCAAGGTCCCAAGTTTGATCCCTCATACCAAAAAAAAAAAAAAAAATGCTAAGCGTATCTGGACCAAGTATCTAAACAGCATTATGATTCACTAGAAATGTCACTCAAGGTACAGAAAACATGGTGATTGTATGTACATCATATATCTTCTAACTCTGATGAGTCTCTCATTTTTCACTTGGAGAAGCTGAGACACAGAAATTCAGTGACTTGTCCACACTCAGCTGGAAAGTGTAGTCCCAAAGTATGCTTCTTAATAATTTTGTTCTAGAGATGGGATGGCTGTCTTAGTTTTACTTGCATTGTTAATGATGCCGTGGTGGACATAGTCTAGAGTCAGAGATCAATCAATTAAAATTTTCTAGGAACCAGAAACTTTGCTCAGTGCTAACAGAAAAATTAATAAGAAATGGCCCTTGCTCTTGAGGAGCTCACACTCTAGCAAGTTTGGAATTAATAAAACAAAGAATAAGGTTTATAGCAGCTGAATACACAGGGCGGTCTGGAAAAAAACAGAGAAGCCGTAGCTGACCTTGTTTGGGGAGGTCAGAAAGGTGACATTTAATCTATGCAAAATCTATTCTGGTTTGTTTGGTTGTACATCTAGTCCAGGAGTAGAATAAGGAAATGTGCTATTTTTAACTCTGTATTTATTCATATCATTCCATAAATATTTACTTGAATATTTGCTGAGTTTTCTCACATCAGGCTCCTCATGGCAAAAGCCAAGGGAGAATGACTAGGGAAAAAAAGCCACCCCTGGGGGCCTTGAGGACAACTTCTCCTAAGATCATAGGTATTTGACAAAGCAAGGGCAACAATGTAAAAATACATAAAGATGGAAAATTTGATTCACAGTTACATCAGACTCTGAGAGTTCTTATGCACATCTTTCTTTCCCTTTTAAAACCTAGTTCACCCCGAAATATATGTATCTATCATTTTTATCTGAATATGAATTTAAATTTCAATGTATAACTCTCAGATGCCATTGCAGTTTAAATTTTATGACAAAATATTTTCATATAGATAAGATATTTTCATACTAGAGAAAGTATGGGTTTTGGTGGAAGAGTAAGGGCTTTATCATTTCACTTCTTTACCTCTCATCCCTGCACCCTCCACCCAGAACACAGTCAATATACACCTATTAAACAATAATAAACTCCTGTGCCCTTTTTACAATCCTCCAAATCACTGCTGCAGAAACTAGTTCCCCAGGGCTCTGGTCATCTGTGTGCAGGTGCAATCAGATCACGTGCCTCCCCCAGTCTGCAGCAGAACCTCCAGCTTCCTGCCCAGAGATATCTGCGGTGCTGCCCTTGGAGCGGCCACTCAGATTCACACGATGCTCAGCATACATGGCCTGCAAAAGCAAAAGAATTAATCCCCATGACACCATCCTTGCCCAGTGCACTTTGCAGATAAATGCTTCCCTCTTTGGTCTTTTGGACAGACAGTTCTCTGGCACCTTCCATAGGCTCCTCAAAAATTCCAAGTAGAATTAATCAGCAATTGTTCATAGTGGTAGTCAAGTCAATAATCCATCTTTCATTGGCTTTTGCTCCTGAACTCCTGTTTACAGGGATCACATTCCCAAATAGCCTTCAAAGGCAACCACGCCTTTTGTCTCGGGCTCTAATTTCTGAGGAACTCAAGGTAAGACTGTTGTGTTTTGTTATGTTATACTACCCTTTTAAAAATCCTTCTGATAAACTAAAAGTTGCTGATGTGTTCAGTGACTAATCTAAAATTTCAACAGAAGTCCAAAATGTCACTGCCACTTCTTTTAAAATGCAGCCATGTAAAGTTAGCTGGTCAAAGAACTAGAACTGACCCCAGAGATAAACTTGCACTTGTTCTTCAGAAACAAATTAAAGGCTCTTTCAAGCTATTGCTGAGTCTTATGTCTCCAATTTTCTCATTGTAAATGTCCAGCAGCAAGACTACCTGTGTCACTTGATGATTATTTTGTTTTGCTTAATTTATTTTTCTTTTGTCTAAAACACAGAGAAGTCAGTTCTGTGATGCCATTTAGCAGGCCTGCCAGAAACCAATGTGAATAAAGTCATACACACTTCTTGTAAAAAGACCATTCTTAGCTGGATATAACCACTGCCTCAACAGGCAGGTCCATGTTAATGGGACCAGAGGGCAGGTACACACAAGTTCTTGGCCACCTCCTCCATGGGAGAATCCAGACTGGTCAGGTGATAATAGCTATCAGTCAGAATGGAAGTGCATTTCTTCCATTCATGCCTCCTTTTCTTAACCTAAGAGTCAACCCCCTGCACATTGCTTGTACCCTAAGTCTAGTTAGCACATCTAGGGAAGATTCGCCAAGTGAATCATCTACCTTTTCAAGGCATATGGCCCTGAGTTTGGTTTTCACTATTTCGGAATCTGTGAGTCAAAAATCACAATCCTGTTCGATCCTTCTGTGAATGGCAGCACAGAGTAGTAAAAGACAGACAATTCAAAAACTCTGCATTCTGGGGCTGTCTGGCCTGTGATTAGCTGGGAACCATCATCATTCCAGTCTAAGGCTGGTTCTACATTTTCCAAAATTCTTTTTGCAATATGGCTCCAGGCAAGAATTGGCCAATGAAATGAACACATGTGGTATGTCACTCTCTTACTTTCATGATGCACAGAGTTCTGACCTATTCAGCAGTCCCTTTCTAAATTCTGAGAACCTAACATACACTAAGGGAGGAATGGAAGTCATTATATAAATGGTACCATCTTGGGTCACTTAAAAATATTGCTTGCCCCCCATGTTTTGTTTCTTTCACCTGGTGAGTTTCCTAATTTTCAGATAGTTCCATCTGAGCTTGTGACCCTATTTCTAGTTCAGGAGCTTCCTTATTAATATGTCCTGGGTCTCTTCACCACTCTCCATGGAATCTCAGAACTTCACAATTCAATCTCTCATGGTTTGTCCCGCTAGCCCAGAATTCCTAAAGGGTACATGCATGGTAAGGCACATAATTTCTAAGACATGACCCTGTCCTCAGGAGTATTGGCCCTTGAAAAATTAAACAGTGAAATTTGAGACACCAGCAGATAGAGCAGGATTCGTCATCAGCATCTTTATAAAGGCAGCCACGTCTTTGACAGTTTAGGAGAAAGAGGGTGTCTATGCCTGGGTGACTGTGCTGGTCTCTAGAAGAAGGAAGAAAAGCTGCTTCAGGACCACTCTTTGGTGCTTTCTATTCATGAATGGCCCCATAGAACTTCCTTGGTAAATATTTCCACAGTCACTGAATGTCTTCAATGCTTCTTGGAAAATTATTTAGCTCAGTGATTATATCCATTAGGAGTTATACCTGTCTGCTAGTAACAGAGACCAGAAATAACAATGACGTATACATGGTTGATGAGGTGGGCTGTCCAGGGCAAAGTCGCCAGGAACTCATGTATTGACATCCTTTTTCTCCACAATCTTTTGTGCATGGAATCCATTCTCAAAGTTATCTCATTGTCCCAAGTGGCTACCAGAGCTCTAGACATCACATCTATGTTCCAAGAAAGAAGCAAAAAGAAAAGGAAAGGCAGGCATAAAAGGTACATACTATCTGCATATTTGCTTTTTTTTTTTTTTAGTACCAGGTATTGAACTCAGGACCTTGCGCTTGCGAGGCATATTTGCTTTTTAAAGGGCTTTCTTGCAAGTCTCACTTCATAGCCTCTGGTTGTCTCATTGACCAAGTGCTATGGTTGAATGTTTGTGTCTCCTCCAAAATTTGTGCTGTAATATGCAGTGCTATGAAGAGGTAGGGCCTTTGGGAAGGTCGGTAAATGATTTGAGTGCCTCATAAAAGGGCTGGAAGAAACTCCTTAACTAATCTTGACCAACTCTATCCTTTTTACCACTCAGTGTTCCTCCTCTCCAGAGGACGCAGCAGCCAAGTACCACCTCAGAAGCAGGGAGCAGTTCTCACCAGACACCAATGCCCCTGGAACCTTGATCTTGGGCTCTGGGACTGTGAGAAATAAGTTTCTACTGCTTGTAAGTTACCTGGTGTGTGGCATTTTGTTATAGCAGTGTACATGGATAAGCACTCCATCACTAGCTGCAAAGGAGCCTGGAGAATGCGGCCACATAGCTAGCACACTGACACCCAAAATAAAACCAGGCTGCTAAGACAGAAGCAGGAAATGAGGTTAGAGAGGCAACCAAGAGTCCTGACACAGTGGTAAAGATGTTTACTCTGGAGCCAAGCATAGGCTCAGAACCCAACTCAGCCACTAAGGAGCCAAGTGACTGCACAAGTCACCAAACCTCCCAGAGCTCGACCCATCCATCTGTAAGACCAAAAAAAAAGGCAAAGCCACTTCCTGAGGTCCCAGGGAAGATTAAACGAGAGGAGTATGTGGGTGTCCACATGGCAGTAAGCACACCGTGGAGGTCAGGGAAGTCAGGCCCTCTCTCCATCCGACCCAGTAGGTGACCTGAAATCACTGTACTTCCTCTCGTTACTGCCTTCACATTCACTCTGCTGAGCCTCCCTTTCCTGCCCCTTCTCGACCATGGCAGCTAATCTCACAGCTTTCTGGGCGCTTTCAGATATGAAACAATCCAGTCTCCTTTAGTCCAGTTCAAAACTTTAACCTTGTGGACTTCGTAGGTGCCTTCTCCCCTTTGCCAACCCCCAGTCCCTTGCAGTTGTCAGTGTCACATCCTCAGGACTCATAATCAGAGGACACTTTGGTGGGGCACCCCAGAAATGTCATGGCCTTAGGACCTGCACATCACACACTTGGGATGCACCAGACTGGGGAGGGGTGACATCCATGGGAGTTGGAGGATGAACATTCAGCTTCCGTGACCCTTGGGTGGACAATTCTGTGTGGGATTGTGTGGTATAGCCATAGCTGTCACCTGCTGAAAAGGTCCCTTTGATCATATTCCTTCCATTGACTGTCAGACTCCAGCTTTCTTACCAGTGCTTCCTAGGATCACTTGAGAATAAACTATGTGCCTGGGATGTGTGGCCCAGGTGGGCTAATGGAGGTGTCCACTTGAGAGCCCTACCCCTGCGCTTGCCCAGGCCTGGCCAGGAATGGAAAGCCCATCCCTGGGGGGAGAATGGACCACTCCTGTTTCCCAAATCCCTCTACTGAGCTGAGCTCTTCCGTGGACAAAAGGGAAAGACAGGTGGGGTCTTCTCCTCTAGTGGAGCTAAGTCCTCTCTACCCCACCACACCTCTCGGGGCATCTGGTATTGGCTTTCTTTAAAGTTTCATGGAGTAGTTTAGGAAGCCACTTCACTGCTCCCTGAATAGGTGTCACCCTCCAGTGACCTCTTCCTCTCAGACCCCCAGCCTGGTGCACCCTTTGCACACCTCTTGCTCCCAAAACATGGAGAAAACCCAAGCCCACCTGCCTTCCACCGCATCCTCTGGGCCCACAGAAACCATGTCTTCACCACACTAAATGGTGTACAGTGCCTGTTCCTACCCCACCCCTTCTTCTTGCTGGTACAGGCTGCTCCTGCCACTCCCACCTTCACGGTTCTCTGGACCATGGCTGGCTCTGGTCTCTTCATGGCTATGCAGCCCCAAACTCCTCTGGATACTTGCTGGGCTGTCCAAGAACTCGCCTTCCATTGGCTCCCTCAGAAGATGCCACAGGTTTCAGCCCTGAGAGTGTCCTGCCTTGGAGTGAGATGCCTGCCTGCCTTCCTCAAGACAGTTTTCTTGGTGCCCCTTTGCAAGCACTGAGAGGGGACACCCCCAGCCAAAATGACATATCACCCGAGGGACTGATGACTCATGGTCCCTGCAAAATCCTTCACCCCAGAGAGGAGGTGCATGGGGAGGATGCAGGAATGTTTCTGCCACCTCCTACTAAGCAGTTCTGGGGGTCAAGTCTGGCAGCTAGTTTGCTGCTGTCTCCAGGCTGTGGAAGGTCATAGTGCCCGTTTTATAAGTCTGGGGCTTTAGCCAGCGTGCTGAAACAACAGGATGATGTTACTCTAATTCATGACATTCCCCAGAGTCTCACTCGGCCTCCAATCCTGAGGGACCCAATTCCAGCCAGCACTACAGATTCCTTGTAGCTTTTAGGGTCCATCTATCCAGAGGTAGAGTGTGTGTGTGTGTGTGTGTGTGTGTGTGTGTGCGCACATGTTTATACACATATTTATGTATTCAGATGGTCTCTAGAATCCCTAATGAGAAGAGAACTGGGTTGAAGTGGAGGGATGGGAGGGGAGGATTTATATTATTAACAATAGTTGGCACATGAATTATACTTACTGTGAGGCAAGTGCTGTTCAGGGTACTTTACATGCAGTGATTCATTTAAATATCATAACACCTCTAAGTAGTAGATGTTGTTAGTACGCATATTTTATAGATGAGGAGGATTTTGTTTCCTTACCTTAGGCTTACAGTACCCATTTATTTTTTTATTTATATATTAATTGGTACATTTT
>NW_004624757.1:7892494-7940937 GCF_000247695.1 Heterocephalus glaber
CTTAATGCAGATATCTTTGTTGCTTGTGTTTAAAACCCTTGTGGAATGATTGCTTTTCAGAGGTGTCTTCCAGATATGGTTTGTGTTTAGGTTTTGAGACTCTAATGACTCTGAGGCTGTTTTATTTTCCTTATACCAAGAAGGAAAACGGATTAGATCAATCACAACATGTTAGGCCAAATGTTACAATCAGCAATACCGTAGCATCAAGCGCAGCTTAGAAAACGGCAATTTGTGGTAGTTATTAATCTATCACATTTAACTATGTAAAGTATAATCCCCTGTGCCTCTGTAGTGAGGGACCAGGTAGCAGAAGAGCTGGAAGGGCAGGGGATGGAATTGGGCCTTGCAGGCACCCGCGTGGCTAAGCGGAGTACTGGATGAAGGTGGGGCTCCAAGCCGCTCCCGGGACCTCACCATGCCGTGGACAGGAACTTACAGTACCCATTTAAATAAATAGATGATGGATGAATGGATGGGTGGGTGGATGGATGGACAGATTTAAGCATCTTAGGATCTCGAGGTGAATCCAACTCACATCCTTGCTGAAACTCTCTGCTCTAGGTTACCATTCCCACTCAATACTCGACAAGACTTTCCAGAAGGAGGGAAAGGAAGAAGGAGCAGGGGGAAGAGAGCCCCTTGCTGTAGACTCTTCTCACCTCTGTTTAAAGCTGATTTCCTAGAAACTCAATGTTAATGGGCTTTGACTGGGGCTGGAGTTAGCACATTATTGTCTCCATCTCAGTACATCACTGTCTCCCTGACAAATGGCTCAGAGCTGAGGTCTGTGACTACTCTATAATCCCTGATGAAGAGACAGGGCCACAAGCAGGACAGAAAGGGAGGAGAGCTCTTGTGTGCATTCTAAGAGACCTGGGAATGAGGTAGGGGCTGGACTTCAGCTCTATCAGTTTCCTATTGGAGCTGAGGAAACACATCTGCTTCAAGGTGACCTCCCTGAATTGCGGCTAAAAGCAAGCGAAGTCGTGTCAGCACACCCCTTCGAGATCTCCAAAGAGAAAGAACCCTCTCCATTTTGCCATGAACCCCAAGCATGCAAGTGGGTGCTACCTTTCCCCTCCAGTCCCGCTGACTTTCAGAGCTGCCCACACAACCAAACACACAAAGACAGAGATTATAATTCTTGCCTGGAAATAACCATTGTTCACCTGAGTTTTATGTGTAACGTGAGGCTCCTTTTTACCTCAAGAGCCACAGGGAATCAGTGTGAGACCCTCAGTCTCATCCACCTTCATCCATCTTCAGACTCATCCACCTCTTTCTCTGTCTCCATCTGCCACCCCCACCTTCTCCTATTTTGACCCAATTCTGAGAGAGCTTTACATTGAGAAGGCAAGCAGCGGACCCCCAGAAGTACCAGGTCTCCATCCTAACCCAAGCACCTCCATGAGGGAAGAGCCCTTCTCTCTCCCTGTAATAAAATCTTGGATGACTTCTCAATGAGTGGTGGCTTGGGGCAGATGTCCTAACAGGAACCAATCTGCATGTGCAGTGGAAATATCTAATTAGACCTAGCACCCCAAGCATATACACCCTTAAAGCCAGGAGTGGGGTGTCTCTTCTCCTAAGTCATATGGACCAGGGGGAGGGGAGGAAGCCCCTTAAGGAAATCCAATGTGGAAGGATAACAGAAACAGGCCTCCAAAGCAGGGCCTTGGAAGCTATGATTCTGCAGCCTCGAAGTGATACAATTTAGCTAATAAAAAGACCAGAGTAGGTTGGCCCCCGGGGGGCTGTGATGAACTATGTGTAAGATCATAAAAACAGGAGACATAAAAGACACTTTAGAAATCTCATTAGGCTCCCTTATTTTACTGATGAGGAAGCTGAGTCTCAGGAGGCACCCCTGGTTGGGCTGTCACAGAGCTGGGTCAGGCCCTGCCCAACCTTCCTGAGACCAGGGCCCACTAGACCGTGCTGCCAAAGCATTGCTCAACCTCCAACTTCCCTGAGCACAAAGTTTTTAAGATTCTCTTTTAAAATATCAGAGACTCAATATCCTTATTGCAAAATGCTCTTACTGGGAGAGACTGGGTGAAGGGAGTACAGGATTGTCCTATATTATTTCTTATAAGTGCATCTGAATCTACTATTAACTCAGTAAAGTTTTAATTAAAAACCTGTGAAAGGACTTTTCAAATGGCATGAAAGTGTATATGTAGTCAAGATGGTTCTAGGGTTGGCTCACAAACCACTCTCTGGATCAAATAGAGAAACACCAAACAACGACAGGTATATGTTAGAATATATATGTGGGGGAGGGGTGCATAGTCTCACTCAAAAGTAAAATAAATATCCCCAGATAAGAAGTGGGTTAGAACCACTCACCTCTAAGGTGATGGGTGGGGTTATGTTCCCAGGCCGGGATGAGGTGGAGGCAACTCAAGCCCTACATCACGAGAGGGAACACGGTGCCCCCTGGAGAGAAGGTATGGAGCCAGCCCACAAAGCAGGGCAAGGGGAGCCGGAGCAGGCTTGCTCACATTCATGATGGGTCATAGTCCAGTTTCCAAGGCTGGTGCCCATAACACACCATGGACTGGGTAGCTGGAGAGGCAGAAAGACCCACAGTGCCTGGCCATCAGAGCGTCTGTGACACTGAGGCAGGACGCAAGCTCAAAGCAGCCACTGTAAGAGCACCTCTGAGCCACCCAGTGGAGGGAAGGATGCAGAGGAGAAATACAGGCAAGTCCTCTCTTCCCTCCCCATTCCCCTTTGTCCTTAGCCTGGGGGACAAAACTCCGCCCTCCCAAGCCAGATCTGCCCCGGAGGTTAGGGACAACATGAGTTGTTTTGTCACTGCCTAGGATGCCGCTGTACCTCGTCCTCTTAGAATCCATTAGAAAAAGGTATGTGAAAAGGTCCTTGGCATTTTCAAGCCGCTATTTTTCTCTAGAAGTTAATTGGCACAGCCCTCCTGGCTGCATGCTCAGAGGCCCAGATATTCATTAGGGAGGGAAGGGCACAAGGAGTATCTTCCAGAGCCTCTAGAATTCTGGGCCTCTTAAGGTTTCAACCTTTAATATTTGCTTCATTTCTATTATGTGTCCCAAATTCATTTGACCATAAGCATCCCTGAAGAGCCAAGGCATTTCTTTGTCCTCATCTGAAAAAGAAATAAGCAAGCACAAGACCAAAGAAGTCAAAAACTCCCCCTCAGATCACACAGCCAATCAGAGGTAAAATTAGTCTCCATAGGCCTTTACCCAGTGTGCCTTCCTGTCTTTGGTGTTTTCCCATGGCTGGGACACAATATCTGACACCCGCAACTTAAAGGAAGGGAGGTTTATTTTGGCTCACATTTTCAGTCTGTGGTCAGCTGGTGCCAGGGCAGAAACAGGATGGCAAAGGGTCATGGTAGAGGAAAAAATGCTCAACCAATGGAGGCCAGGAAGCAGAGAGTGAAGGGAGGAGCCAGGAACAAGGATGCACCCTCCTTGGTGCCACAGCCAGTGACCACCTCCACCCAGGCCACACCTCCTAACAGCACATTTATGTGGCTACCAAACTTATCAATGGATGACTCTACTGATGAGCATGACACCCGCGATCCAGTCACCTTCCACACATGTGGGACTTCGGGGGACATTTTAGTTCCAACCCATACTACTTCTCCTACTCCTCAAGACTTCCTTTCAACATTTGGAATATAAAGAGAAAGCTACAATCCATTTGCTTTAAATTCTAGCTCAAGTTGAGGAAATCTCAACATTTATCATGATATAATTAGAGAATATGTAGGTTTCATGCTACTTAGCACAACTCCAATAGTCAAATAAATATTTTTTTAAATGCATGGGTCTGAGGGTATAGCTCAGTGACAGAGCACTTGCTGAGCATGAGTGAGTCCTTGGGTTCCTTGGGTTCCATCCCAAGGAACACACACACACACACACACACACACACACACATACGTACTCCATGGACTATAAATTAGAGAGCAATGACTTTGGACATATAATCTAATTCCTTCATTTCTCAGACAGAAAAATTGAGGCTTAGCGAGAAGGGATTTGTTCCTACCAGTGTGCAGAGTACATCCCTCACCCAAGTTAATCTTTCAACAGCCTCTGCATTGCTTCTTCTGTGGAGTGGGCATTCCAGCAGCACCTGCCCCATGGGGTTATTTCAATAGCTCAGGTGACCTGAACAGATCTCCTAGCCCAGCTCTTGACCATGCCAGCAGCTACTCAAAGTTTATGGTCTTGTTTCCTGATTTTAAAATGTGTGTGTGTGTGTGTGTGTGTGTGTGTGTGTGTGTGTCCCTCATGTGGTAACCATCTCCCAAGATGACACTCAACATCCCACTTCCTGACACTCACATTCTTGTGTATTCTCCTCCCAAACTGTTCCAGAATCAGTTCTGTAGGTCTGTGTGACCTACAAAACATAGCATAAGTGAACTATGTCATCTCCAAGCTAGCTTACAAAGCAATGTGCCTTCCATCTTGGTCTTTCTCCCTATCACTCTTTCTATCTACCTGTGCACTATCTGTATTTATCTACCTATTTATCTACATATATGTGTCTACTTATCCATGGATATATGTATGTATTATGTAGCCATATATCTATATGTCTACCTACCCATTTATTTATCTACCTATCTAGGTATCTATGTGTCTGTCTACCTATTTATGAACTGCATTTTTTCTTATGTTTTGTTTTGTTTTTGGTTTGATTTTTGGTTTTTTGAGGCAGGGTCTCCCCTTGTAGTTCAGGCTCTAGCCCTGAACTCACAATGCTCCCCAGGCTGGCCTCAAATTTGAGGTGATCCTCCTGCCTCAGCCTCCTGAGTGCTGGGATTACAGGTGTGCACCACCACACCCAGCTGTCTACCTATTATTCTACCATATCTATGTATGTATCTATATTTCTATTTATCTGTTATGAATGTATATAGCTATCCACCTACTTATCTACCTATCATTTATGTATGTATCTGTCTACCTACCTGCCCATTTGTCTATCTGTCTATCTATCCATCTCCCTGTCTACCCCATTGCTTGGGGATGCCAGCAGCCCTATTTCAAATGGCTGTACTGAGAGAACCACATATCCTGGAGCCAAGGTGTCTGGCTGTCAGCTAGCAAGGAGCTGAGGAATGAGCTGGAGAGGGGCCTATGGCCACAGTGTACCCTTAGAGGGCATAGCCTCTGCCAACTGCTCTGAGAAACCTCGTGTGAAGTCCTGAGCCAGACTTCCTGCCACCTTTGGATTCCTGACCCTCCAAAGATGTGAGCAATAATAAACTTTTGTTAGTTTAGGCTGCTGAGTTGACAGTTACTTCTTACACAGAAATAGGCAGCTAATGCACCCTCACTTTCCCCAAGGGTGTGGAGAAGGGAGGGCTGCGATTTGGGGGCCCCTGGTGGAGCCCAGAGTTACTGCAGGCCTGGCCACATTTCCTCAGAGACCAATAATTGCTTGATTAAGATTTGCCCCACTTAACCCTGGTGTACATCCTCCCTTTGGCCTACTTCACTGGGTTTCTGCATTTAGAAGCTACTTTTAATTGTCTTTAAACAGAACCCTGTTCCAAGCCATCAAGCAACAAAAACAAAGGTGTTTGCTGAGGGGGGAAATAAAAACATTCTTTTCATTTACATATCAGCTATGGAAAACAATATGAAAGCATTTTGTGCGCTTTCTTGAATTTGGGCTTTTATTTTAATTTTTTTAGAGTGTAAATCAGCACCCAAGCCCAAACCTTGGGATAGCAGGGAAATTTAATTAGAATGTAGGATGTTTCACATAAATTTATTTCTTTCTGCTATTTTCTTAAGGCTGACAGGATCACCCATCAGCTTAAATATAATTGACTGGAGAAGTAAGAAGGGAGAAAAGACCTAGTCTGAAAACTTAATTCCAAACCAGAGGCCTGGGAGCAGCTGTTGACCTTGACTTTGACCTGGGGGTTCTTCATGAGCCAAAAGTTACCTGTGTATCAGTCAGAAGATCATATCACCTGTTTCTACCTGGTGATAGTCAGGAGGGATATTCACAAACATCCTGGTCTTCTTCCTCTGTGCACGGGGTGGTCTATAATTGCACTTCCCTCTTCTCTTTAAAGCTGTACAACAAGACCCATGTAGCTTGCTCTCACCAATAAAATGTGAGCCAAGATGACAGCGCTACTTTAAGAGACAGTACACCATGCCCTTCCCTCTGCTGTAGAGATCTTGGAAGCAGCTGTTAAAATGGCACCAGGCTCCTTGTCCCTTGATGAGCAGAATGTCTCATCTATCCCACACAGAACCTATAGGAGGAGCAATAAATACACTTTTGTTAAATTAAACCACTGTGACTTGGGGTAGGGCCATTTGTTACCTAGCATAATCCAGTTTACCCGACTCATACCCAGATGTAGAAACTAACTCCATGCCTTGCTCAATCTATTCATTCTATGAACATTTACCAACCTTAACTCTATACCAAGCATCTTTCTAGATTCTGGACACAGCACCTAGGACAGTATTAGGTACCAATATTTGGAGAATAAATATATGCTGAGTAAACAAATAATCATAATAATTACTATTATCAGTGTAATGCTTAGTATATAATAAATGCCAATAAATTTTACGTGTTTAATTCTTTCAACAACCCTAGGTAGTGAGTATTACCATTATACTCATCCATATAGATAAGAAAATTAGAGTTAAAAGAGGTTGAGATGTTTGCTATATATTACATTACTAATCTGTTGCACAGCCAGCCTTCAAACCCAGGTTATACAGTATCTGAATCCATATTTTGTGTCCTGTTGTTTTGTTTTGATCTATTGGCTTGTTTTCATGGTATTGGTGATTGAACCTTGGGCCTCGTGTGTGTTAGGCAACCTCTGTACCACTGAGCTACATCCCAGTCCTTTTTATTTTTTATTTTGAGACAGGGTCTCTCTAAGTTGCCCAGGCTGGCCTTGAACTTTCGATTCTCAGCCTCCAGTGTAACTGGGATTACAGGCATGCACCACCGCTCCAGGCAGTCTGTGCCCTTAACCATTATATCATGTTGCCTCTAAATGAGTGAGTGAATAAATGGAAATAAAGAGGAAATGTCCATCCCTGAAGGTTTTACAATACAGTGAGAGAGAGTGATGTGTGCAATCATGATTACAAGTGCCCTGAGCCTGGGGCTACTGGGCACATGTTACACAGAAATTGACATTGTAGCTGGGAATCGAGAAAGGGAAGTTCAGGCAACCAAACAGACATAAGCAGAGGGCATTCCTGGCTAAGACAATGGTATATTCATGGGCGTTAGGTACCAGCAGGAAATCGGTCACGTTGCAGGAACGAGAAATGATTGTCATTCCCTACAGCCGCAGCTGGGCCAAGAAACTCCTCAGTTGTGACAAAGTAGCCAGGAGTGAGAGGAGAGTGGCAGGCACCTTGCTGGCCACTGCCTTTCCTGGCTACCACCCTCCTGCAGTGCTTCCTGAGCCTGGCCACTGAGCCTGGCCCCGTGTGGGCCCTGGGGCAGTGGCAATGGGTAGCTGCATGTTGGACACCGCACTACAAGCTCCAAAGGCCAGGCTGCATCAAGGATAAGCTGTGGGCTCACCAAGGCTCAAGAAGAAATCCTAGCCCGATGACTGACCTTTGGGGGGATTTTCAACAAGCAACCAAATCCAGGGGGGTAGAAATCACCCTCTTCTCAACCAGTCCTTGTCCTGGGGCACAGCCAGCTATAACAAGTTGCTTAACTGGACCTCAATGTGTTGAAAGGAAATTGGTTCAGCAAATACTTCCTCTTGCCCCCCCACCCACTCCGGGTGCTTTGATCACCATTGCCCAAGCACAGGGAGTTGTCTAAGCATCTTGGCAGCATAACCACAGGGCAGTGGTGTTTAAGGGCTGGCTGAAAGGGCTTCAGAGGCTTGTGAGAGGATCAAGTTTCCCTGGAGCTTGAGTCTGCTGGACTCTGCTTCAAAGGCCACTACATTTCTGCCAGAATTAAGGAGAAAGACTCCTCAAAATCCTCCTCATTCAGGGTGGGCAGGCAAGGATTAGGTCCTCATGCGCAGCCTGTCTTGCTACCGTTCTTCCTTTTCAGGGTTGACAGGGACCGTTCAGGGATGTTCAATCTGGCTGTGGAGAAACAGACAAGGTGGTCCTTAAATCTCCATCACCAGACCCCAAGAGGTCAGTTTTCAGACCTCCAACGGACTGAACTCATCCCTGCAGAAACAGACCAGTCTGCCCAAAGCCAACCTGTGAAATAACCAGTTACCAAAAGTCTAATAAACAGGTAGGAAATCTCACCACATTAGTACTTCTTTTCCTCTATGCCCTTGCCTGTCTCTGCCTTCTGAGTATTGGGCTTAAATTTTGCATGAAAATTTGATTGATGGAAATAAACACTCAATGAACTGGCCACAAACAAATGGATGTTCATTGATTCTTCACAAACTGACCCATAAAAGCACGCACCCCCTGGTGCAAGCACAGGATTCTGGACCTCCTCCCCTGCTCTCCCCAAAATCTAAGAGCACTTGTTAGAAAGGTTCCAAACCCTGTCCACCCTGCCAGAGGCCGGGGTCTGAATAAAGAAATGTTGTCCCCATCCCTTTGGGACACAGATCCCTCCCAGGAGGAGGAGGCTTCAGTGTTGAAAACGCACCCAGTGCTTGTTTACCTGAATTGGGACACTTTCTCTGACCTTACTGGAAAGCCATTATGAAAGATCAGGCTCTTGGCAGGTGTGTGCAGTGTAAGCGACATGCTTTAAAAACACCTAGTGTAAATCAGATATTGTCATAAAGTGGAAATTACAGCTACAAATAGCATACTTATTACAGTGGTGTCTGATATATGAGGCAGTGTTGACACTATATAACAGGTAACCTGAGAAATGGAAAGTTACATGTGGAGCATAAAAGATCATTAGTTTTCAGTCCAGAAAATACAATCTCTCTTATTTTGACATCAGAGAATCTTACATCAAAGCTAGAAAGACTCCCATGGCCATTATCCAAGCCCTGCATTTTACAGATGAGAAGGCTGAGGCTTGGGCAAGCCTGAAATCTGCCTGAGGTCACTGGAGAAAGCCTGGCAGAGCTGCTGTCTTGACACACACACACCTACCGGGCAGCAGCTCTGTGGCTCTTTCCTTTCTCTTTACTGAGTCTGCGAAGGCAGGACATCTACTTGAATCTACTCAATAAGAGGGTCCAAGGGACACTCTGGAGAGAGGCAAGGCAAGATATTCATGGCTCCTGCCATTAACAAAGTTGCTCAGAGCCGGGGAAAGTGGAACAAGCATTCTGGGAGGCTGAGGCAGGAGGACGGTAAATTCAAGCACAACTTGAGCAACTTAGCAAGACCTCCTCCCAAAACAAAAAATGTTTGTAAAAAAAGATCTGGAGATATAGCTAAGTGAAAAGGCCTCAGTTCAATACAAGAAAGAAAGAAAGAAAGAAAGAAAGAAAGAAAGAAAGAAAGAAAGAAAGAAAGAAAGAAAGAAGAAAGAAAGAAAGAAAGAAAAGAGAGAAAGCATGAAAGGGAGGGAGGAGGAGGGAGGGAGGAGGGGAGGAAAGAAAGAGGGGAGTAGAGGAGAGAAAAAGAGAACAGAAAAAGAAAAGAATTTGTTCAGGGGGAGGAAAGGAAGAGGGAAGTAATGGAGACGAAAATAATCAAAATATCCTACATGCATGTACTAATGCACCAAACAAATATTACCATTCTGTATTAATATTCATTAGTTTAAAAAGAATTTCCATTGCCCACTGAAAATACCACTCAAGCTTTGCCTAGCTGCTTTCTCATTGTGTGACCTTGGGCAAGTTATTTATTCTCACTGAGTTTGTTAGTCTGCCAAATGTAGCTGATTTCACCTACTATCTCACAAGGGTATCATAAAGAATCAAATGAGACAGCCTAAGTAAAGGATGTTTTAACCTATCATGCATCACATTCAACAAGAGGGCCAGCACTGCAGGCAGATGGCGACTGCTATCCCAGCTCTGGGCTGAAAGAGGTGGCAGAGGTCCTCAGGAGCTCCAGCCTTTTCTGTAGACCCTCTGTCCTGCAGGCATGGCTTCAGAAGCGTCTCCTTTGAACCTGTAAAGATCTGCTCCAGTCCGTGGAGACAACCCAGCCTGCGGAAGGCGGCGGCGCTACCACCTAAGAACAGAGGCTGGGGCTCGGCATGGTGGAGCATTCTGCACTGTGAGAGCACAGTGGCAGCTGGATCGTCATGCGCAGGAGACCCTGACATGGGCGCCAGCGGCTCCAAAGCTCAGAGCCTTTGGCCCTTCACCTCAGTGGCGGGAGGCGAAGTCCTGGAGACTACGGGCGCTGAGCAAGCCTTAGTGAGGCCTCGAGGCCGAGGGGTGCCCCCTTCGTATTCACGTGCCGTAGCTCCATGTTCTATGACGTGGAGGGGGATCTGGCTCATGAGTTCTATGAGGAGACAATCGTCTCCAAGAACGGCCAGAAGCGGGCCAAGCTGAGGCGGGTGTATAAGAATTTGATTCCTCAGGGCATCGTGAAGCTGGATCCCTCCCCGCATCCACGTGGATTTCCCTGTGATCCTCTATGAGGTGTGAGCCTGGTGAGTGACGGACACAACCACCCCCTCTGACCCAGCAAGAAACTTCCAGTTTCAAGGTGTGGCTTCCATTGAGAAGCCCAGGCTGGGGCCACAGCCCTGCAAAAAACTCTGTTGGCCCAGAACCTTCAGCTGTGAGCAGGGCAGTCCTCAGTATAAGTTGGTATTGGTTTGTGTGTGGACAAGAGACGGTTAGTGTCTGGCAAAGGCTAATGGGAGAGTTACCAGCAGAGCTTTCCCAGCCACAGGGCATATGCCAGTTGAGAATGTGTGGTTCCTGGTTCCTTGCCTGGCCTGCTTTCTTCCAAGCTTGCCTAGGGCCCAGCCTTACTAGAAGCTACAGTACTTTACATGCAAAGTCTGCCTTCTTCCAGCCCCTGGGCTTTGGGAGGTCTACACAAGTGGGAACTTCCTTTCCCTCACTTCCTTTACCCCCTAGTCAGAGCATTTCAGCCGTTTGCTACCTCGATTCTTCCTATATTGGACAGAGGCTGGGGACAGCACCAGCCTGATTCTTCCCACTTACCTGCCATTTGTTCCCACTTTCAGATGGACAGTTTGCTGGCTGTGAACTGGAATGAGGACTGGTATGGGTAGCTTCTCCCTTTCCCAGGGCTTGGCTGATCACTCCCCAGTGCAACTAGTTATTGCTGTCTCCTCAGTTAAGAGATACAGGCCAGAGTCAGAACAGGCTGTGTGGATGTCTGTGCCTATGGGTAGTTGCCCCAAGCCTATTCTAACCGCCCCCCATGCCTTTGCACCAGCCGTTCCCCCTACCACCCAGTTGGGAGGGTCCACTACCCTGTGATTAAGAGCAGCATACTAGGGCTGGTGCCAGTAGTAGGAGACCACCACTCTTCCCCCACAGTATCTTCACCCCTTCTGGATCAGTCAAGGGAAAGTACTAGGGCCCCTTGATAGGGACAGAAAGGAGGACAAAAACATAAAAGGAATACTGTACTTAAAATGTGAAGATTTGTAAATAGTCTAGTCCATGATGTTGGGGCAGAGCCTGATTTCTACATAGAAATGACTTTTTTTTCTTTTAATTCCTTATTGTGCAAGCTCTGTGCTTCTAGCATGGGACATGGCTTGGGGATGGTGCTCCCCAGCATAGGAAGATTGTTGTGTTATTTGTTCGATTTCAATAAAATTATTTGTAGATCCTGTAAAAAAAAAAAAAAATCTGCTCCTCCCAGCCACCCACAGCAACATGACTGTTTTGTCCCTCAATTTAGAGTTACTTCTGACCTCACAAGCCTTCTGATTCTGGAATTTGGAATTCCACGGCTATTCAGGGCTCCACTCAGACACCTCCAGAACTGCTGCCCCTGATCCCATCTCCAACTGCAGAAGCCTCTAGAGGGCTGGGCCACTTTGGTCTTTCATTCACAGGAATCCTGCTTTATGCCAGACTCAAAACTAGGCACTGCTGATGTTGTAGTGCACAGGAAATAAAACAGACCAGCCCTGCTCTGGTGACTGTCACAGAGGACCAATATCTAGAACATAAAAAGAACTCAAAAAATTAGACTCCCAAAATAACCCAGTCAAAAAATGGGCAACTGAGGGGCTGGGGATTTAGCTCAGTGGTTTCACCAACTGCTGCGCAAGTGCAAGGACCTGAGTTCGATCCCCGGTACCAAAAAAAAAAAAAAATGAAAAAATGGGCAACTGAAATGAACACACATTTCTCAGAAAATGAAGTACAAATAGTCAATAAGTACATGAAAAAAAATGTTCAATATCACTGGCCCTAGAGAAATGCCACCTAAAACAATGCTGAGATTCGACCTCACTCCAGAAAGAATGACCATTATCATGAAATCAAATAACAAATGCTGGTCAGGCTGCAGGAAAAAAGGAATCCTTCTGCCCTTTTGGTAGGAAAATCAACTAATATAATCACTACAGAAATCAGTGTGGAGAATCCTCAAAAAACTAAAACCAGAAGTAGCATTTGACCCTTCTAGGTATCTTCCTGAAAAAGTCAATGACATCATATTGCAGTGATAAATGCCTATCCATGTTTATAGCAGCACAACTCATAACAGCTCAGTCTTAAAAGCAAACCTATATGCACATCAAGAGATGAATGGATAAAGAAATGAAGTACTACTCTGCTATATAGAGGTAAATTTGAGTCATTTGTAGAAAAATGGATGCACTTTGAAACCATAACGTTAAGTGAAGTAAATCAGACACATAGTTTAAATATCGTGTTATTTCTCTTATATGAGAAACCCAGAGTACAAATAAAGAGCAAAATAAAAATAGATAAGATCTTATGTAAGGGGGAAGGGGACCAGGAGATGGGGGGAGGAGGAAAAGGGAAAAGGAAAGGGGAAGTAAAAAGAATTAAGGTGTGTCAGGTACGTGTACAAATACCCACAAAGAATATAATCATGTACTAATAAAAAAGTAAAAAGAGGGCTGGGGATTTAGTTCAGTGGTTCTGCTACCTGCCTCGCAAGCATAAGGACCAAAGTTCCATCCCTGGTACCAAAAAAAAGTAAAACAAGATAGAAGAGGGTAGGGGAGGATAGAAAAACTACCAAGGTAATGTCAGGGAGCAGCGGGTTTGTGTGTAGGAAGTGAGTATAACTGGCTGGTTTCCTGACTGCTCAGCGGCATGTGACAAGGGCAGCTTTCAGCTGGTCTGCGCACGTGCTGTTGTGAATGACTAGCATCTGTTTGAATTACCCAGTAATTGTACCAGCTCTGTTGTTAGAAATGTTTAATGCCACCTCTGGTGTGTGGCATGTCATTTGTCAAGGAAGGCATTTTTAACACATGGTTTTGAACAAGATCAAGTAAGAAGTCAGCCTCCAGGAAATCTAAGGGAAGAGTGCTTGGGGGGACAGAAGCAGCACATGGAAGAGTCCTGTGGCAGCAACCAGCTTGAAGTAAAAGAGGAAAAAGCAGACTGCCAGGTAGCAGGAATACAGGAGTCACTGAGGTCATGAAGGATGCAGGGATGAAACAATATAGCAAGGGGGCCATTGGGCATCTATAGAGTTTGGGGGTTCTAAGTGTGCTGAGGAAACATAGAAAACTTTTAAGTATGGGATGTGACTTGGATTTACAGTTTCATAAGAGCACTTTGGCAGCTTTTGTGGAGAGGCGGGTGTGTATCCTTGGTGTCTGGGATTATGTCCATCACAAAGCAGGTGCTGAGAGACTAAATTGAAGAATGGATGCACCCAAATCTTTTCAGATGCTGAATGAATTCCTGATGTAAGTTTAGCTTCCTTTAGATCCTTTCTCTCGGGTGAATCCTGAGCAAAAGTGAACTGCTCTCATAGACTACCGCCAATGGCACTTGAACCATTACCCCAAGCCCAGCTTTAGAGAGTGCTCCCAGGGCAGGCTCAGAGCCTACACACCAACATCCACAAGGGCACCTTGCTCAGCTCCAGGCAGAAGTGGATCCCTCGGAGCTTTCTTACTGGCACCCGTAACATGCAGACCCACTGAGCAGCACCTATGTTTAGGTGTGGCTCACTGCTGTAAATTAGACTGTCATTGAAGAAAAGTGTTTATGCTGGATTGCCATCCACACCTCTGATCTTGCAACTGGGTTTGCATGCAGTTTTTTCATTTTGTAAATTTTATTGTTTCATTTTGCAAAAGTGTTTTTCATTGCTTTTCTGAAGCAGCTTTTCTTCTTTCCCTGCTCCCTTCTGTGTCTCTCTTCTCAACAGCTTTCCATTCCAGAGGGGTCTTTGCCATTCCACTGGGCAGGTGGAGAGCTCCCTGAGGAGAAGATGGGACACAGTCCTCCCTGAGGTCTTCAGAAGGGGCTAGAGCCAACTACGGTGGGCATTGTTGGTGGCCTACCCCACCATTCTTCCCCAGTTCTCCCTCCTAAAAGCAACCAAGTTTTGTCAAGAATTGTGTAAAGCCAGGTGCTTCATGGGAAACTAACCTTACTCCTAGCTCCCAGGATAAGGCTGATTGTTTTGAAGGTGATCCCATGCCCCTAGCTCAGAAAAAATTATCTGACCAAACTGAGTCAATGAAAGGAAAAGAAACTTGAGATAAATTTTTGTTTATTTATCCAACAAATATTTTCTGTCCTCCTGCTGTATTGCAGGCACTGCTATTAATTTCTAGGAATACAGAAGAAAGGGAAGGAGGGAAAAATAGACCATAAAATACATGCATTTGTTAGTGATTACTGAAACAAGGGGAAGTAAAGCAGAAAGGAGGAGAAGGGAAGCCCAAGGGCTGCGTTCTAAACAGGGTCACCAAGGACAGCCACTTGGGGGTGAGGATTCATCCTAATGAGTCTTCAGAGGGAACCCTCCAGGCAGAGGTCCTGAGGGGGCTCAGTATGCTTGAGGAGCAGCAAAGGGGCCAGCAGAGCAGACAGGAGTACAGTATAGAAGAGGAAGTCAGAGAGCTGAGGACAGACCAGGTCCTACCAGGCTTCCAATGTCTGGTAAGGACTCTGGTTTTTATCCCAGAACCACTGAAGGACTTTGAGCAGAACAGCACATAATCTGATTTACATTTCAGCAGGTTCTCTTCAGCTGCTCTTCATGGGCTGAAAAAAAAGCAAGAAGAAAAGATGAAAGAGGCCTTCTGCCCTGCATGTTCTAGGAGAGCTCCCAGAAGCCCCTCTCCTGTGCTGTAGGGCATCTGAGCAGATATGAGTTGTGAGGAGAGCTCACCCTCTTCACTCCTACCTGAATAGAAGCTGCTCCACAGAGGATACAGGGCCAAGAGAACTGCAGGGAAAAGCACACAGAACTGCAGTTTGGTCTACTGTGAAGCCACCTTGCAGCTGAACTTCCAGTCCTATGAGTCTACACATCTCACTGCTTAAACCAAAGAAAGTTGGGTTTTCTGCTTCTTGCACATAAACTACGTCTAACTGGCTCATCAGTATCACTGTACATCAACCATTTGCTCCTCCTATGCACGCTGTGGCTCCCCAGTGAGCTTTACTGAATTGTGTGGGAGGTCTCAGGAAATGGTGTCACCTTTTTCTCATATCTCCTTCCATGGACTCTCCTGACTGGAAGTCCACAGGCTGCCAGATTCATATTTCTTCCTCTGCACTTGTGCATTACTTGACCCAACACTTACTGAATCTTGCACTGGGCCATGCACTGTCCTAGGTGAGCAAGATCAGTCCCAGCTCTCAAGAAATTGAGAGCATGTGTGAGAAAGACCTGTTGGTTACATGACTTTGGATCACTGCAACCCATACAGTACCAATGACCTGAGTCTCTCTGGGCCTCAATTTGACTGTCTGTAAAATAACCCTTTCCAGCTCTGAGAGCTCTATGATTTACGGTAGCTTTCCTTTGGTGGCGCCACAGTTTCAATGTTTGTGTGTCTCCAAAATTCATGTTGAAACTTAATCCCCAATGGAATAGTCTCAGTGAGCCTTCAGGAGGTTGGATCAATGCCCTTATAAGGTGACTTGTTCCTTTTGACCCTTTCGCCACAAAGAGTCATCTTGGGAGCAAAGAGATACTGAATCTGCCAGCATCTGGTCTTGAACTTCCTGGCCTCTGGAAGTGTAAGAAATAAACTTTTAGTCTTCATAAATTACCCAGTCTATTTTGTTATAGAAGCTCACGTGGGTAAAACAGGTATCAATTTCCAGAGTTAGATTTCTATAACAGTGAACAGGAGGCCATAAAGACCTCTTCATATTTTTTCAAAGCCAGAGTAATGGCTCATGACTAAGTAGATTTGGCAACAAATGGACCAAGTTATATTCTTCCAAATAAGTACAGTAAAAAATTTTCATAATGTAGCTATACTATTCTATTATAAAGATAATAGTTCCCTCCCCAATGTCAACTTCCAATTTCCAATTTCCCCACATTTCTCCCTTCTTAACTTCTTTCATTAAAGAGGTACCACACCATGGTTAAGACCACCTCATCTGGATTCAGATTGTCAGCTTAGCACTTCTATTCTCTGACTCCAGGTACCAAGCAACTGATCATCCTGAGCCCCACTCACACCTTCCTTAACATCTTTCTCTGCTTCCAGCGAGGCCACATCTGAGTGGTTGCCCTGCATCCCTGGACCCCATCACTTCTAAGTCACCTTGGCCAATGCCTCTTACCCTTTGTCAGTTACCTATGGAGTCCTCAGGTCCATCCTTGGCCTCTTCTCCCTCTAAACGCCTTCTCCTTGAGCATCTTCGAGCTTATGCCTAAGTCCCAGACCTGTGTTTTTATACCGGCCTCTCTGATCTGGGCACGAGCCCATGTTTCACTCATCTCTTCTTCCTCCTTCCTCTTCTAGTTAGCTAGGATTCACCAAGCAAAGTAAAATCCAGTGTGAATTTTTCAGAGTGAATTTTTTTAAATACTTTATCATTTTTTTAAATTTCTACTTCTTTGTGGGATGCAGTGTGGTAATGCAGTACATGTATACAATGTGTATGAGTCAAATCAGAGTAATAAGCCTTTCCATCTCTTTAACCATTAATCATTTTTACATGTTAAGAATTCATACTTAGGCTGGGGATTTAGCTCAGTGGTTCCGCTGCCTGCCTCACAAGCGCAAGGACCCAAGTTCGATCCCCGGTAAATATGATTATTATTATTATTATTATTATTATTATTATTCATACTCTTCTATCCTGGTCATTTTGAAAGAAATCATGGGTTGTTTTGCCCAATAGTTACCCTAACATGCTTTAAAAAAAAAAAAAAAGAGTGATTCCCCCACTCTGTTTTTGGTGCCCTCTTTTGAATTTCCTTCTGTCCCACTCCAGCCTCCTAGTGATCATTTTTCTAATCCATACTTCTATAAAATTGACTTACTGCTTTCCACAAATGAGTGAGAATATGTGGTATGTGTTTTCCTGCATCTTATTTCACTTAACCTAATGATCTCTAGTTCCATCCATTTTGTTTCACGTGACAAGATTTCATTCTTTTTCACAAGTATATAATATTCCCTTTTATAAATATATCATATTCATCCATTCATCCACTAAAGAGCATCTGAGTTGATTCCATGATTCAGCTATTATAAATAGTGCTACAATACCTTCTTGGTATAACAATATCTTGTTTTTGTTTTTGTTTTTTTTACACTGGGTAAGGATGATTTATTATTTATATACAGGAAACTCAAGAGCACACTTAGCCCAGCTTAACAATGTCCTTTTGATACACTAAGTATATACTCAGTAGTAGAATTGCTGGATCCTATGGTAGTTCTAGTTTAGTTTTTATAATCTCCATACTGTTCTCCATATGGCTATACTAATTTGCATTTCCACCAACAGTTCCCTTTTTTCTACATCCTTTCCAGCATTTATTTCCAGTCTTTTTGATGATAGCCATTCTACCTAGGACAAGATGATACCTCATTGTGGTTTTGATTTGCCTCCCTCCAATGATTAGTGAATTCAGCAGGTTTTTTTCATGTATTTGTTGGCCATTTGCAGTTCTTTTTTTGAGAGATATCTGTTTAGTTCTTTAGCCCATTTTTAAACTGGATCATCAAACAGAGAGAATTAATGTGAGCAAGTGGTTACTTGTGTGATAGAAGAGCCCAGAAGTCAGACAGGAGACACTGAGGCAGCCCAGAGATAAACCACAGCAGGAAGATGATACTGGCTCCAGGGTTGTGGGCAGCAAGGGCGGCTCATTACCACAGCCCTGAGCTGCCCAGTGGACCCTATGGTCATGACAAAGGCTGAGTCTGTGTAAAGAGAGGCTGTCTGACCGTGAGTGGTCTCATGGATGAGAAGTACACTGCCAGATGGGCTGCAGAAACAGCCCTGAGAGGAAAACTTTCTGACTTTGCCCCCTGAACTCAAGGTCAATGGAGGCTGGGAAATGCAGCTACCTCTGGTGCAGAGAACAGGAGAAGGACAGGCAAGTACCAGCCATAGCCCATGCAGTACACCTCACCTCTCATCAGTCAAGTGGCCTCAGTCCTCAGTCAGCCAAATCCAGAGTCATGCCTGACTCCTTCCTCCTGCTTTTCTTGTCTTCTCAGCAGAATGTCACCAAGTCCTGTTATTTCTTCTCTAAAATGAATTCCTCAGTGACTCACTCACTGTACTGCAGCCACTGCTGTGTGCAGACCTCCATTGTCCACTCAGACCTGGCTGGCCTGTTCCAGTGCCAGCTTCCTTCCGCTATGGCCCATCTCCTTGCCCTGATGGGAAGAGGGAGCCTCTGGCCATGTGAGGCTCCTGAGGCAGTCACTGGCTCTAGGGATTCAGAGCTTCTGCTTGGTTGGACTCCAGTCACATACCATCCTTGAAACCAGGAGTAGAGTGATCTCCAACTAACCTCATGGCCAGAAAGTATGTGAGGGGTCATTCACCAAGGAAGAATAGTGTTCTGCCATAAAAAGAAAAGAGAATGAGTGTTGAAGGGAAGGAAAAAAAGCAGGGTCTGCCACGTACTCCTCTTGTTGTGTCTCTCTTACCAAAGAAACCAATGGATTCTTTATCCTATATCAAGGCTATGTTATGATGAGAACATTCTAGAAACAAGCTAAACGTCCATCAATAGGAGAATGGTTCAAACTAAATGTACTGGTGTCTAAAGATCTCAAGCTTTGTTGTTTAGTGCAAGGAACAAAGCAAAATTTTAAAAAACCAACATCTTTGAAAGAAAAATAAAAGATAAGAAGAGGGTGGGGTGTGTGGATTGTGTGTTTACTTAACATCCATGGAAGAATACAGAAGATCAAGATAATAGGGGCTGTCCCCAGGAGAGAATAGAGAGACTGGGAGATCACAATGGGAAAGAAACTAACTTTTTTCTGTGTCTCCTTTTGTACTATTTGACCTTATTGTTACATTTCCAAGTAAATAAGTGAAACTATATTTTTTAAACTTAAAAATAATAGGGACACAAGAGAAAGTTGTCCTTGGCTCTACAGGTCCTGAATCCCATTCCTCACTGTGACCCCCTCTACTCAGATCCTTGTGCAGTGGCCCGGGTCCCAGGTCAGTGTACTCTGGCCCATGTGTAGTGACTGATGTGGTCCAACCACTGTCCTCATCATTGTCACTGTCACCATCCTCCCACTCCTCCTCCTAACCTTTTGAGCACTTACTATCCACCAGGTGCTGTGCTATACATTTTGCACGAATGCCTCCTTTTAATCTTCATCACAAGTCTGCAATGTAGCTATCACTATTATAAGTAACTTGCCTGAAGCCACTCACTTGGTGGGAAATAATGAAGCTAAAATTAGAGCTCAATCCACCCAATTATAAAGCCAACACTCTCAGTCCTGGCTCCCTGCTGCCTTTAAATAAGGAAGATGTGGTTCAAGACTTATGAGGCTACAATGTCTGCTTTCCTAGGACCTCCTCCAAAAACCACACCCACCTGAGCTTCCTTTCCACATCTCCACAGAAGTTTCAGAGTATTTGGGAATGCACAGGCCGAATCACTGCCCGTGACCTCGAGCTTGTTGCTGCGTGTTGGAGGTGGGAGACCTGTCCGTGTTAGCTAAACAGAGAGAAGATGGAAGCCTTATCTGTTTATTTTGATAAATGTAAATGAATTCTATTACTTGTCAAAATGTTATCAAAACCCCAGTGAAATGAGAAGCTTTTTTTCTTTTCCTTTTCAGGGTGAATGGAGTGAAGGGGGAGAGAGATGAATGTTCAAGACAGATTGCTTTGATTTGAAATGAAAACAAACAACTTCAGAAAAAAAAAAAAGGTTTTCATTATTTTGGAGACCTTGGCATTCTTGCAGATACATTCATGAATTAATCATTAAAATCCTGAAATGTGGAATAAATCATGTGGTTTTCAATGCCAGCCCACAGTAAAGAGGACCTCAAACAGTTATTAAGACACAGTGCTTTAAACTGCTACTGCCGAGAATGAATTTTCTCTAGGAATAAAGTGAATGGGGTGATTGTGTGTGTTTGTGCGTGTGAGTGTGTGTGTGTATGCGTGCGCATCCACCCTTGTGCAGAAGGCCAGAACTGTGTGCAAGCCAACTCCAACCGTGTGTCACCACAGATTAGTGCAATTTAATATCTGCTAATGGAATGGCTCTGTCTGCCCTTGACAGCAGGATCAAAAGCGGGCCATGCAGCTTTTAAATTATTAGCACTAATTAGGCAAATCAAAGAGGAGGAGGGCAAAGAGACCAAAGAATGCATTAGCAGGAAAGCAAGGGGATCGCTACCTACCTTGTCCTGTCATGATAGAGCTACCAAGCAGCCGATTAGTGCCGAAGACCCTTCCAGAGTGACAAAAGAATGAGCAGGCCTGCCCGGAGCCCGGGCAGGATGACTTCATTATAGTGAGTCCATAATTAAAATGTAAAGGTTGCTGATTATTGCATAATTAAATAAGGTGGTAGGCGGTAGACACCAGCTATCCAGGAATTTCTACGGCTCCTTCATTGATGCCACCTTGGTGGCCTCCTGTGTGGGCTTCCCGGGTCTGCCGCTGTCCGTGGTCCTGAGAAACACCCTCACTTCTAAACGGCCTGGAAGAGAAGCGCTTCTACAGGGCATTTCTCCTAACTGCCCCCGTTATCACCACCCCATTACCAATTCTGAGGATCATTCTGACTTTCTTAAGAACCCATTTTTGAACTAATTAATCGAGGGAAAAAAAAGTGGGCACTGTACAGCAGAAAAACAACCAAGCCTAATTAACTCTCAGCCACTGCAATCCAAAATGTAAAGGTATGGAAACTGAGGTTGTCACCTGTTGGTGTAACCTGTATCTCTCTTCTTTTCTATCTGCCAAGAAGAACTGCTGTTTTTTAAGAGTTTCATTGGGAATTAAGGACACCTACATCCACCCTAGACCAGGAAATAAGTATCTTTTAATATTGGGTTGAAGCCAGGCATGGTGGCACATACCTGTAATCCCAACACTCAGAAAGCTGAGGCAGAAGGATTGCCACAGGTTTGAGGCTACCCAGGGCTACATCGTGAATTCAAAACCAGCCTTAGACCCTGTCTCAAAAAATCAAATATATATCAGGTTGACTGTGATAAATACCTGGGAAGTTATGCTAGGGAAATCTTGGCTTCTCAGTGCAGTAGTCATGGCTTGATTTTAATGTTGCCAGTTCAGGCTTTTTATATACTATTGTCCTTCTCTGCAGCTTCTCTCTTCCATGCTTTCTCACTTCTTTATTCTCTTTCCCTCTTATACTTCTAGTTCCTCTTCTGTTTCTCTTGCCTGTCTGTTTCCTCTATTTTTTGTTTGTTTGTTTGTTTGTTTGTTCCTTCATTCTGGGGGTTAAATTCAGCTTGTTGAGGATGCTAAACCACTGATCTACCACTGTCTTTCTCCTTTATTTAATGCCTCTATTACCAGCTATCAGATCAGATCACCACTATAACAAGGACAATATGAAGTTGACATTCATTCACTCTTTGATTTTAATCTGTAACTCCTTGCTTTAGCTCATTTTCATTGAAATGGTCCAAATTACCATTTTCTTTACCATAAATCTTAAGCAAAGGTGGGGTGATGTTTTAAAGATCACTTAGATCCTGGGGAGCCATGGCAGAAAATACGTATCTGTGGCCAAGCATGGCTGCACATCCTTGTGACTCCAGCTCTCAGGAGACTGACACAAGGTTGTTGTGAGTTCAGTCAGCCCAGACTATGTAGTGAGACTCTGTCTCAAAAAGCTCAAAAAAGAAAAAAAAAGAAAGTAGATGTCTGAGTTAGTGCAGGATAGGCTGCAGTAACAAACAGACCCAATCATATAATGCTTCAACACAATAGGATTTTATTTCTTACTCCCAGCTAGTTTAAGATAGCTGAGGAATAGTCTCTTCCTAGGAAGAGAGAGCATGCATTTCACAAATCTTCTTCAGGGCTATAAAAGCCAACTCTCTTTTATTGTGAATCAATGTGTCATTGGCAGATAGACTGAAAAGGAAAATGTGCCTTCAGCAACAAAACCATTGCCTGGGCAAGCTTTGTGGGGAATGGTCTCTTTCTTCCCTATGTGGTTGTTTAATGACACAGGTTGCAACTGGCCCTGACATCTTCAATGCATAGTTTCCAAGACTGCAAAAGGGAAGACCAGTGTGAAAAAGAGATTTCTAAGCACCAGACCACATCACTTCTCCTCACATTTCATTGGCATGGCTCAACTATATAACAATAAAGGATGTAGGGAGATGTATTTAATCAGGTCTCACAAAAGTAAGAAACCAGATCGCAGCAGTCATTTAACTGTCTCTGCCACACAAGAGACATAGAAGTGGTGAAGAAAGCCTCATGTGGCAGAAGTGAAGACTGAGCCAAGATCTGTGTCACACAGCTGACCTCATGCCTGGCCCCTGAGCCTGTCCTAGGAGAAGACATGAAGCTGAACCCCATAACCAGAGTCATGTCTGCTCCATCAGGCACTGTCCTCAGTGACCCTCCTATGAGAAAGTCCCTGTGCAGAGGGTGTTAGGGCACTGAGTCAGACAGACATGGAATTAAACCCAGAGTCACCTCTTTCAGACCTGTGACCTCTAACCAAGTATTTCTGTGAGCCTCAGTTTCCTTGTTGGGAAAATAAGAGAAAAGTGATGTTTGCTTTGTCTGGCATCTCTGAAGATCACAATGAAAGAAATGCCAACTTCTCAGCATGCAGCCTGGCTTAGTGAGTAGTCCATAGATGACAACAATCAACAGTGCTCCCAAGCTCACCTCTGCTGCCCTATTGTTGTTCTCTCAGTTTCTTCTGTCCAGAATGGCTGCTACAAAAAGGGGGGGGGGGAGATTTAGCTCAGTGGTTCCGGCACCTGCTGAGCAAGCATAAGGTCCAGAGTTCGATCCCCGGTACCAAAAAAAAAATGGGTGCTACCTATCTACTGGCCCATCTAATCTGATTGCTGTCATCTCTGGGGACCCTTTCCCTTCTGTGTAGCTCTCAATGACTCACTTAAGACTTATGCTACTCAACAAGTCACTTTTTTGTGGTTTGTCCACTATGAATGTATGCTCCTTAAAGCTTCAGGATATTATTTTATCTTACTGTACCTCAGAGTCTAGTACAGTGTCTGGCGTATAGTAGGCTCTCAACTATGGTATTTACCTAATGACTCTTCAGTGATGGTGAACTGTGACATCTATGTCAAAGAGCCTGACGTAGCACCTTTATATATCCAGAATCACATAGCTTGGAGGTTTTTCTCTAGTTTTCTATGTCAGTTCTTGTGTTCCTGAGATTGAATTCACAGTAGCAAAATTATCTTTGTAAAATATAAATAGAATCTTTTCATTCCTGGACTTGATCCCCTTTGATGACCTCTCATCACCCTTAGAATAAAATCCATACTTCTCACTGGGGTCTACAAATCATTGACAGACATGCCTGGTCTCTCTTTTATTCCACTTTCCTCAAGTTCCTTTGCCTCAAGGCCTTCTTTTTTTATTTTTTTTTCTCAGTATTAGGAACTGAACCCAGGGCCTTTGCACTGAGCTACATCCCTAGCCATTTTTTTTTTAACTTTGAGACTCTCTTGCTAACTCACTAAGTTGTCCAGGCTGGACTCAAACTTGGAATCCTCCTGCTTCAGTCTCCCAGAGTGTGGGGATTACAGGCATGTGCCACCACACCTACTCCACAGGCCTTCTTTCTATTCCTTGAATACATGGAGCTTATCCCATCTCACCAACTTTATACTCATTATGTGTTGTTTCTGAGACACTTTCGCCAAGGACTCTAGCAAAGCTGGAGCTGTCACCCTCTCCTACCCATTCCAGATCCCCCTCACCTTGGAGAAGCATGCCAGAGAGCTCTTGGCCTCACCTATGTCTTAGCTACTTGCCTTGACCCTGAAACATCATACCCAACACCCACAATTTAAAGGAGTAGAGGTTCATTTTGGCTCACACTGCACTCCATAGTCAACTGGCTCTAAAGAAGAAACAGCACAGCAGAGGGGCATCGCAGAGGAAAAGCTGCTCTCCAAGTGGAACCCAGAAAACTGAGAGAAGTGAGACGCCAGGAGGGAGATGCACCCTTCCAGGCCACACCCTCAGTGACCACCTCTTCTGACCAGACCCCACCTCCTAAGAGCACATTTACCTATGGATCCATGGGTGGATTAATCCATCAAGGAGTATAGTGTCCCATGATCCACTCACACCCACAAGCCATGCCTGTGATTGTATAAGGCTTGGGGAGACATCTAGATGTAATCTGTAATGCCCAGCCAGGAGATGGAGCACCTGCCTCCAGGGTCTGGGTCTCAGGCCGTGGCTACAGCATTTACACACTGACAGAGTCCAGTAAGAAAGGCCACCAAAGATCACCTGGATAACAAATATATTCTCCCTGTCCCTACTGTCCTCTACCTCCAGCCAGGAGCCTGAAGTGGCAGCCATGACTTGAAACTCCTTGTGACTCTTGTTGTGTCCCCTGTTAGCCGCACCTTGTCCTGAGAGCCAGAGTCCCAAGCCCAGAGAGCCCAGAGCCACTGTTGACTGCCTCAGCCCTGAAAGGAGAGACCTGGGTAACATGACAGCAACTGGCTCTGCTGGCACACAACACAATCTTTTCCAACATAGCACATTTCTCACTTTCCACGATCTCCTGGTTAATTTTTCTCTACTGTTGTCTATCTCTGGCTCCAGAATAGAAGCTTATTGGAGCAGGACTCCCTGGTTTGTTCACCTCCCCAGCCCATTGCTGAGTACAATGCCTGTCACCTAACAGATGTTCAATCAGTATTTGCTGAATGAAGAGTGAACATGAATGAGGCAGCTGCGAAGTCCTCAAGGGCAGCTCTGCTTCCTGCTGCTTGGATGGAGCAAGCTCCACCTCAGTAAAGACCTTACACAATATACAGCCCCCTGCCCCAGCCTCTCTCACCAGCCACTGCAGTTCTCTGAATGTGAGAGGCCTCCCTCATACAATCTCAGGCTATTTTTAGTCTGTTTTCCTCTCCGATCTATTATGGTGGTGAGGAGAGGCTGGCTACCTGGGGCTTGCAGGAGCTCTAAAGAAAACCAATCTTACTCTCCCTGGAAGACCCTGGGAGGTGTCATCTATAACAAGCTACAGGGTGACAGCCACCCAGACTGCGTACCCTGAGAGTCGTGTGATTACATTTTCAGTGTTCTGGCTGGAGGTGTGGCAGAAGTGATTATGGAGACGCACACACAGGAGCCGCAGCCAGAATCTCTCCTTCCTCCCGTAGACAAGTCTCAGGCTGCTCCCTCTGCTCTAGCCATCTGTCTTCAATCACCACACAACTTTCCAGACCTTGGGTTTCTCTGGTGTGGACTCGAAGGGGCCTCTTTTGGCTAATTAGATTGTGAGCTGGAAGGCCGACCGTGGACTGCTTTAATAATCTTCTATTCAGGGCTTAACATGTTCATCTAGTTTGAATACTGAGGAAGAAATGCTTTTCTTTGCAGAGGCAGCAAGGAAGAGGATGTGAGGAAATGAATTTTCTCCTTGACATTCCACAAGCACAAAGGACAGAAGTAATGATCCCTTCTTCAGAGGCTTTCGGGGGCTGCTGTGGAGCTGGGAAAGGTAGCTCTGAATCACCAGGCACAGCTTTCTCAGTTCTGAGGAGCTCTCGCCATTCCCTGGAGAGGGAGGATGGAGAGATGCATCATCCCCTTTCTAGGGGAGGAGAAGCCTTAGAGAAATAGGTCGGCAGGACAGGGCACACCCTGGACCAGCTGTGCCAACTGTCTTGCCCACATAGGTGGCAAGGATTAGAATACTCTGCATTTGAATCCTAGCTCCACCCTCCAGCCCTGTGGTCTTAAGCAAGCTGATTTAATAATCATCAGCGCCTTCCTCTGTATACAAGTGTCAGGATCATACCTGTAGGTATGGTCAGAGCCTTCACTTAGAAAATAAATGCAAAGTGCTAAGCACAGTGCCACACACATAACAAGCATGCAAAACACAGAAGCCACTGTTTCTACATTTCTAAACTATTAAACGAGGGTACTAATAGAACTGGTGCTCTGGCTCTACTGTAAGGTTGAATGAGATGAGGCACATAGCAATAGGAACAGTACCTGGCATAGCAGGTGTCACCCTCAGCCCGTGCAGCCTTGACAAAGTACCAGGGTCTGGGCAGCTTACACAACAGAAATTTATTTTCTCACAGCTTTGGAGATGGGAAAGCTCCTGATGACATCTCTCTTCCTGGCTTCAGTTAGCTGCCTTCTCGATGTGTCTTTGCTTGGGAGAGACTGAGCTCTCAGGTGTTCATTTTGATAAGGACACTAATCCTTTTCGATCAAACCCCCACCCCTATGACCTCATTTAACCTTCATTATCTCCTAAATACCCCATCTCCAGATACTCATGAAGAGGTTAAAACTTTAGCATAGGGATTTGGGGAGGGAGGGATGCAATTCAGCCCTCAGCAGTGTATGCTCCATAAACCTTCCTGCTAGACTGGTAATTATTGTTGCACACGAAGTAGATCGCAGTGCTGGGATGGAACTAATATCGCAGGTCTGACATTCCCATGACTTCTGCATCTTCTGAATCACTGCATTGACTTCTGGCCACACCCCTTCCTGTTCAGAGTCGAGCTTGCTGCTTTCATCCAAGTGACTCTGCGGAAGCTCCATCCACATTCCAGTTTCCACCCAGAGCCTCTGCACACTTCCATCTCCAGTTTCAGGTGCTTCTGCTGCCTGTGGCCCACATCTGGGATGCTCTGCTGGCTCAGGCAGCTGTGAGTTCCAGGAAACTTCCAGTCCTTCATGGTCAAGACAACTTGGAAGTGTGACTTACACCAAGTCCCTCAGTGGGATCTGTCTAAAACTTGCTCTTGCTTGGCAGCTTCCCAGTGAACCCTCCTCCCCCGCCCTTTATAATTGGGAGAACTTTCTTCATTAATCACTTACACTCAAGTCTCATCTCAGACTGCTTCTGGGGAACCCACCAGGACATCGGCTCTACCCCCAGGCCTTCCCTGACACAGGCCTCTGAGTGCCTTCACATGTGCAGACCTGGTACAGTAACTGCTCGTGACAACCCCAGGAGGTGGGTGCTTTAAAGGGCCCTGGTCTGCCTGTGAGAAATGCGACACAAAGAAAGGTCAAGTAATGGCCATGGTCATACCACCGAGTGGCACAGATATGAGCACAACCTATTTTCCTGCAATTCTCTTGCCCCACTTCTAGTCTCACTGCAAGCACTTTGGGGCAGTAACTACTACTTTCTCCTCTTGACACCTGGCATTTTTGTTTAAAGGTAGCACCTGTCCAGGACTCTGGGAATGAAAGAATGAATAAATGAATGGCCTGAACACTTGTTTAGCAGCTACTTAGGTCTTTCAGACAAGGCTGGTCAATTATGCTCCTGCTCAAGGGTCCTTCTCATTTTCCCTTGACCCCAAAGATGACCACAAAAGAGGACTGTCATCTTAGCACCAAAGCTTTTCGAAGACTAAAGTTATTTGACCACAACCCCACCTGCTCTCACTCAGCTCCACATGACCATTCCTAAGCACAAACCCATGCTCCAAGCTGGCTGTGAGAGGTAAAAATAACCCACAGCAACAATGCCAATGATGCCCTCCACCCATGTTTATCCCAGCACAACTCACAATAGCTGAATCTTAGAAGAAGCGAGTATGTCCATCAATGGATGAATGAATAAAGAAAATGTAGAGTGCAGTACTATTCAGCCATTAAAGATAAATGTGAGTGTCTTGTGGGAAAATGGATGCACCTTAAGACTATAATGCTAGGTGAAGTAAATCAGATACAGAAGGTTAAATAAGTTATATGAGAAACCCAAAGTATAAATAATTTAAAGAGCAAAATAAAAGATAATAGGAAACATGGAGGTAGACCTCTTTACAGATAGGAAGGGGATCTAGGAGTGGAGGGAGAGGGAAGAGAGAAGGGGAACGAAAAGGGACTAGGATGCAACACGCATATGTGCCAACTCCCCACAATGCATGTATTCATTATTCATTGCCACTAATTATGCATCACATACTAATGAAAAAGGACATTGATAATAATGCCCCTCACTTCTGAGTGTTTACTATTCAGCAGGCCCCATTCCATGACTTGGTGCCACATGCTCCCCGCTAGACTGTAAAAAAGTGAACAGGAGCAGGGAGCTCAGGTCATATCCTTGATGTAACAAAGTGGAGGGGAAACAGCTCCTGGCATTGGACTTGTTTTCATCAGGCTCCAGGGCGTAGTCTGTTAGCTCCTACACATCAATTTAAGGTCACAGGCCTAAAACGCCTCCAGCTATGTTTTATTTGATCTTCGCTGCATTTTTTAAATTTTTAATTAAATTGACTACATTTCATTTATTAACATCTAGATTTTTAGCTTCTGTTGAAAATAGTCAGATCTGGTAACTTTGGGTTACAACACTACATGGGCATTGGTTGCAGCTGACGGGAGACTGCTCCCCCTATAACGGAGCCCAAGCCCAAGCCAGCCCATTCCCCACCACTCCTGCCTCTTTGCACCAGCCCTGTTTCATTCAGCTTGTTTTTTACCTCCCTGGCACCAAAAGAGTTTGACTTTGCCACCTCTGTGTCCACTATGCCAGCACCTCGTCTTGTAAACAAGGATGCTCCTCCCACCCAGGGAGAGAACAGCATCTGCAGATGTGGGTGACAGCAATGTGACAATGTTCCATATGTACAAGCACTTCTGCATCCGTGATCTTATTTGATCTTCAAGACAATAAACATTTCCTAGGCCACTGACTTGGGCCCTGGTCTGTCACCAGGCTTAGGAGGGAAAAGAATACAGAATGGTCTCAGCCTTCCAAAAGGCCAAGGCCCTACAGTGGAGACAAACCACCTTAATGATGGTCCAGCATGGTCATAGAAGACATTCATAACCAGCCCAGGGAGGGCCAGAGGAAGCAACTAGATGCCTCAGTGTCTTAGTCAGCTCAGGCTGCAATAACAAAATGCCAGAGGCTGGGTTGATTCATAAACAACAACAGAAATTTTATTTCTCCCAGTTCTGGAGTTCAGAGAGCCATCATAGTCATGTTCTAGTGAGCCCACTCTTCTGGGCTGTATGTTAGAGTGCCAGCTTCTTGATGTATTCTTGGATGGCTGAAAGAGGAGGAGATATCTCTCTGAAGTCCCTTTTACAAGGCACCACTGGCCCTTCCTGAGATCTCCACCCTATAACCCAGCTGTGTCCTAGGGCTCCCACCTCCTGAGGCTGTCACATATGTCAGCGTATGAAGGGGGATATAGACATTCATTCAGTCCACAGCATCAAGGGAGCTGCAGAGCTTCCTGGAGACAATATCCCTCCCTGATGCATCTCAAGATGAACAGGAATGTACAAGGAGATGGGGTATGTTCCTGGGAAACTTACACTCTGACAAGAGGCCAACGCTCTTCATTTTCAAGGCATGAGCTGCTCTTGTTCAATATTAAATCCTTGTCAGGGTCTCCAAGGTCATCCCACACCTTCCCCTACTGCTTCCTCCTGACCTAGGTCTTTGCATGCGAGGCTTCTTTCTCCTAGTGTCCTTTTCCACTGCTATCCGTTGAATTTCATCTTAAACATCACTTCCTGCAGAAAGTTGCCAGTATCACAGAGAGGTCAGGCCTCCATCACATTCAAGTATTTCCCTTCATAACATACAGCATCTTCTCTTATTATGTATTTGCAGGACTATTGGATTAATGTCTAGGGGCCGGGATTTAGCTCAGTGGTTTCGCTGCCTGCTGCACAAGTGCAAGGACCCAAGTTCTATCCCAGGTACCAAAAAAAAAAAAAAAAAAAACTGGTATGTATGGATTAATGTCTGTCTCCCTCAGTGACAGACTGAAATATTAGCCCCAAGTCTTTATCTTTCTCTGTTTCTGTACCTTCTGCCACATGATTTTTCAGCCTTCACCTCTGGACTTTGGACTCAGCCATACGATACACTTAACACCAATGGAATGTGGGTGGAAGTGGTGGTGTTCTGATTCTGAGTCTAGAACTACAGAAGCACTTTGTGCTTCTGTCATCACCTCAGAGAAACACACAAGGAGAATGAGAGTCATGTGAGTCAGAGTCAGATTTAGTCTGCCACTTAGAGCTGCCCTGTGGAGACCAGATGGATCAGCCAGGCCCAGACAAACCAGAGAGGCATGAGCAAAATAAACAGGTGCTGCTTCATGCTCCTAGAATGTGAAGGGTTGTTTGTTACATTGCAATCGTTGATTAATATACACTCGCTATATGCTAAGCTTCATTTAAGCAAGAATCAATCAGTGGAGTAGTGGTACACACCTGTAATCTCAGTGCTGTAGGAGACTGAGACAGAAGGATTACAAGTTTGCATCATGTCTGGGAAACTTATTGAGACTGTCTGATAATAAAAATACAAGGGCTGGAGGGTGTTGAGGATGTGGCTAAGTGGTAGAGCACCTGTGGGTTTGATCCCCTGTTCCACAAGAAGAAAAAGGAGGAGGAAGAAAAGGAGGAAGGGGAAACATCAAATGTTTGTTCAATAATAATACTTTCCACCTTACACCTTAGTGAATGTAATGTATTTGCTGATTGACTGATGAGGAAAGTAGGTGATACCCCAGTGAGGGAACAGTATCTCCAACCAGTGACCCAAGATTCTAGAGATAAATGAAGAAGAAACAGGCTGTTCTCTAGAGCTTCAAGCCTTAGCGGTCTATGGAAGAATGAGTGCTTGAACCCTTGGACATACTAAGACATTCCCTCAGCAGTCAAAGTCTGTCCAACATCAGCCTGAGCCTGATTTGCTACCTGGAAGTTTCCTCCCATGCTGCTCATTTTCATTTGGGTCAACTGGGAAGGACCAAGAATAAGTTGGTGATAATAATGTTGATAAATACATCTAGCAGACTGATGTGCGTGTATGAGCCACTGCTACTTTACTTCCTTACCATTAAGAAGGGTGTGTATGGTTTTGCAGATGTGGAACCTGAGCTTCAGAGAGTCTGTAACAAATACCAAAGCACACAGCTGGCACCAACCTGAGAGAATTCAAAGCCAGAAAGTCTGAGTTCAGAGCCTGTGCCCCACTGAGGAAAGCTTCGGGGCGATGGCTCAGGAGCCCCAGGATTCAGCCCCAGTCCCGGCCCATGTGGTTGCAGGAGCTCTGGCCACACTCACTTCACAAGCTTCTCTCAGTAAAAAAGTCTGCAAGACCTTCCAGCCCTGGGGCCAACACTTACCTGCAGTGTGAACTACTCTTCCCTCCTCCCACCCACCCCAGCCACTGTCTCCTAGGAGTCAGACACAGGCTTTTCAGACACAGCCACCAGCACGTGCCCCAGCTCCTCTGTTCCATGTGTAGTACGAATGGGAGGCAGGTGCATAGCGAGTATCAAGGCCTTTACAATGCTCATCATATTTCCCTGAAAGAAGGACCAAGAATGAGCAAAAATGAGCTGGAGGTGTAACTCAGTGGCAGAGCACTTGCCTAGCACATGTGAGGCCCTGGATTCCATCCATCCCCAGCACAGAAAAAACAGAAAAGTTATTTTAAAAGTAAAAAAGATGACCACAGGGCTTACTAGCAGGACTGTACATAGTAGCATTACCTTTTACTTATCATAAAGGAAGCCCAGCCTATATGTCCATCAACAGATGAATGGAGAAGGAAAATGTAGTGTATATATGTGCCAATGTAGCACTACTCAGCCATGAAGGACAAGTTTGAGTCATTTGTAAGATAATGGATGAATCTTGGGACCATAATGCTAGGTGAAAAAAACCAAATGAAGATGGTTAAATATCATATGGCTTCTCTAATATGAGAGATCCGAAATATGAAAAAACCTTATAAGTAAAATAAAGTACATATTGTAAGAAACAAGGAGATGAGAGGGGATCTGGAGGAGGTAGAAGAGATCGGGGTGGGGGCAAAGGGGTGTAAAATGATCAGGATGTGATAAGTATATGTACCAGTCCCTCAAGATGAATGTGATTATTACGTATCACAAATATATCCTAATAAAAAAGAAAAGAATGTAGTATATAAAAATTTTACAAAAGGAAATGCAGAAACAACACCGATACCCACCCATAGCAGATTGGTTAAATAAATTATAGCATATTGCTCAGCAGCAGTTCCACACAGCCTTTACAAAGCGAAAGATGGCTCTTTCGTATGTGTGATGTTATCCATCACAACATTATTCAAAAGAGCAAAACACTGATGAAAATTTTCAAATGCCCACCAGTGGCAACCCAGCTAAATAAATTGTGGAATAGTTATATAATGAACTACCACACAATAGTAAAAGGAAATGTGGATGCTCTCCATATTCTTGCTATAAGAAGTTCCCCTAAGTCCACTTTGGAGTAAAAAAATTACTTTGCCAGTGACCCCTGTTTCACTTTGAGGTCCCTGGCTTGGTTTGAGATTGTCAGCCCTTGTCTCGGTCATTGGGCCGGTCTTACACTTCATTTTTTAGCCTGTTAAGTTTAATGCCCTTCTTCTTGGTGAAATACAAGGAACAGCCTCTCCTTGTGGCGGTGATAGTGGTTTAATCCTCTCCCATAGATTCTGGGAACCACCAGCATAGCTTAGTTAGATTTGTGGGGCCATCAAAACAGAAAAATTCTTCCTAATCACTCGCTTCCTGAACACCTTTCCTAGCAGAAAATCCCCACAGCTCCCGACCCACATCAGTAATCAAGAATTCAAGGCATCGCCTTTGACTTCTCCCTCACTTGCCCCTCAGAATCCTTGAATAGAACATCAAGTCCTGTTGGTTTATACTCCAAAATATATCTCAAATCTTTCCAAGTGCCTCATCTACACCACTGCTCCCAGTTACTATCAGCTCTTCCCTGGACCACGGGGAATAGCTTCCTAAATGGTCTTTCTACTTTTGCATCTATCCAATCCATTCCCAAAACCACCACCAAAGGAACCTTGGAAGTTATTAATTGGGCCATGTGGTACCTCTCTCTCGCTTAAAACCCTCCATGGCTCTCAACACCCTTAGAACAGAATCCAGGTTCCCTGCCACGGCCTATGGAGTCCTGCGTCCCCTGCTGCATGTAGCTTTCTCACCTGCACTGCTGCTAGGTGCCATTTGCTCCTTATAAATGGTTTTTGGGGTTTTTTGTTTGTTTGTTTGTTTGTTTATTTGTTTCCAGTACCGGGGATTTAACTCAGGACCTTGCCCTTACCAGACAGGCACTGTGCCACTGAGCTACATCCCCAGCCCTGCCATTTGCTCCTTATATTCCAACCCTCTCTCTGGCAGGGTCCTCGGTGGCAGACAGGATTGGGGTTTGAGTAGATAATTTGGGGAGATGACCCTAGGAGCACTGAGAGGGCAGAGAAAGTGGGACAGAGGACCGAGGACAGGCAGTGAAGGAGACACCCAGGAGTGTGTCCCCCCCATCAACCACTGGGGCTCTGTCTTGCTGGGGACTCTGTGTGGACATCCCTTGGAGTTGTCCCAGAGTGGGGCTGTCCCAGAGAGAAAGCTGGAGAGTTTACCAACCATGTCCAGTCCTTCACTGTGCAGCATCATTCTGGGACTTCCCAGGGCTCAGCCAGAGCACCCATCCGAGGCCAAAGAATACTCTTAGGCAGAGGGAACAGGAAGCCATGACTCTCCGGAAGGACAGAGGGAAGCTGCATGGGACATCAAGACCTCTGCTGTAGCAACACCACTCAGTGTGTAGGCCCCAGGCCAGCCCGCCCACAAAATATAACCAGTAACCAGTTCTGCTCATTTTTTCACTGCAAGACTTTCTCAGTGAAGGAGGCTGTGCATTCATGTACGTTCTGGTGCAAACTCCTCACCTTTATCATTGGCTGATACTAAACAGCCCAATGTGTCCCCTTCTGTCTGTTGCTAGAACACAATGAGCTTCCCAGCCTGGTTTACACGGTTTTCCCATTCCAGGGAAGCTTCCCTCCTGCCTATCTATGTCACCCAGCCATTATCCACCATCATAGCACTCTTTTATTTCTTTCAAAATGCTGCCCCAATCTGTGCTTACTATATGGATTTGTTGGCTGGTATATTATCCGTCTCTTCCCACAACAATACATATGTTCCTAAGGGCAGGAAATTGACCTGGCTCCTGTATCATTACATCACAGCACCAAGATCAGAAATGATGAACAAATAAATTTGCAACCCACATCCATTTCTACTTCACTCTTGATGTTCTCCTCCCATCAGAAGTTGCTCAGGACCGACACACCTCCCCTGGGTGCCCAGCAGGAACACAATTCCCCATGCCCTCCGAGGTGCTCCATGTCAGGCCCCGAATCACAGCCCAGCCCTTGCAGCATGCACATCTTCACAGTGCCCTGGCATTCAGATTCCCAAGTCCAAGCCTCTTCTCCATCCCTGAACCTGAGAAGCAACTCCTTCGGAGCCCTCTGGCAGGTAAGAGCACCTGCTAGTGAATTCGATGCACAGAGCTTCAGATGCCAGCTCTGCCTCTCAGCAGTTGCATGACCTTGAGTGGGTAACTTCATCTCCATGAGCCTCAGTTTCCTCATCAGAACTGTCAGAATCCAATTAGATAGCTTGTATCCCACCAGGCTGCTCAACCAGAGCACTTGACATTTTGAGCTGGATAACTCTTCATGGAGGAAGAGGTTGTCCTGGGCAGTGTGCCGTGTTTGGTAGCATCTCTGGCATCCAGCCACTAGATGGCACTAGAATTCCACCTCTTCCATGGGACATCATCAAATGTCTCCTGGAAGATAGGCTCACTGCTGGTGGATGACCACTGGCATGCTTAACACAGTACCTGGCAAGGTACTGAGCCTTATGTACCTCAGTTTCCTTGCATATGAAATAGGCACACTAAAGGTACCCAACACATAGTTTGATGAAAAGACTAAATGAGATAATATGTGTAAAGGACTTCATCAAATACCTTCTACCTTGCAAATGCTTTTAATTTTAAAAAGCTACCTTTATCACTAAAGCTTAGTGATTGGTTACAATTGTTGCTATTTTGTATATGTGCTGCCGAAGCAAGCACCAATTGTTGCCGTTTTGATTGGAGATCACAGTTCTTTGTTCAGTCCAATTACTGGCATGTTTTTTTCCCACAAGGCCTTACTATTTGCAACACACACACACACACACACACACACACACACACACACAACCCAGAACTGGGACCCTTTTCCTAAATCCCAGTTATCCAAAAGTCCATGTTGCAGTTTAGTCGCCAATGCAATTGCACTGGGCAGCACAGCCTTGGGGAGCAGATGGAGTCACAAGGGCTCCAGCCTGTGAGCGGGACCAGGACCCTTTATTAAAAGGATTCCTGGAAAGGGTTCCTCCCTGTCTGCTCATCTGCCTTCTTTTTTTTTTTTTTTTTTTTTTGGTACTGGAGATCGAACTCGAGACCTTCCGCTTTCAAGGCAGGCACCGGAACCACTGAGCTAAATCACTGGCCCAGCCCATCTGCCTTTTGCCATGAGAAGGCACAGCCTCCCTGCCTTCCCTAGGATGAGGTGTTTAAGCCGTTATCTTGGAAGCACAGATTGGACCCTCACAGGACTATGCTCCTGATGGCAGCTTTATCTCAAATGTTCCAGCCACTGGCACTGGGAGAAATGAGTTTCTGCTCTTTACAAATGTCTCAGAAGAAGGGAATGGAATTAATATGAGAAAATGAAAAAAAGGAAACAAAGTCTTTGTACATAGGGAGGGATGGAGGGGTTGAAGGGAGGCCAGGGGAAGGGGGAAAAAATAAGAACCAAGAGAGACTATGTAAAGGTGCAAATTTCCAATGACGAATGCCATTATACTGTATACCTAAAACATACCGATAAAATTAATTTTTTAAAAAACAATTATTTGTGAACCTAGCTGTAATAATGTCCTTGATTCTATGCCAATAAACTATAAATAAGATCGTGAAGAAAAAAAAAAAGTCCCTGCCTGAAATATCTTGTTATAGCAGCATAAACAGACTAAGACACTAAGGGTTCCCAGATGTCAAGGTGCTGGCTCACCTTCCACACCGACTGTGGCTGGCTCTGTTCTTCTCACCCCTGGAGCATTTGCTTACCTCATCTTACCCAGCTAGGGCTGACAATCTCAACAGAATCCACTATTAAAAGTGGGCAATTGAGTTTCTAGAATACCTTGATCTGCCTGCCCAGTTGAACCTTCTTCATTGATAAGGCCTATGTTGGACATCATATGCAGCTGCATATAAAGAATTTTTTAAAACATTGTAGTGGCTAGCAATGGTGGTGCACACCTGTAATCTCAATACTAAGGAGACTGAGGCAGGAGAATCTCAAATTCAAGGTCAGCCTGGACTACATAGCAAGACTGTGTCTCAAAAAAAATTTTTTTTGCAGTAAATGAGGTCAATGAAGCACCTAAGGATGCTGACATCTCCTTTACATTTTCCTAGGAACTCAAAGAATGTGACATAGGTGCCTAACAAAGCAAGAAAAGCTGAGAAGGGTTAGCCCTAGGAAATGGTGGGTTGCTATCCTTGGAGACTTTCAGGAAGATGTAGGCAGAACTGAGTTTCCATGTTCCAGGAGGAAAGACTCGCACAGTTCTAAGCAGCTTCCCCGTAATCCCCCCGTGTCTCTCCCTGTCAAGCTTGCTCTGGCACCTGCCCTGCCTTCTATTTGGCCGCTGCTTCAGCTGCTCCTCCTACAAAGAAGCAGGGGGCCGGGGATTTAGCTCAGTGGTGACGCTGCTTGCCTCACAAGTACAAGGTCCCAAGTTTGATCCCTGGTACCAAAAAATAAAAAATAAATAAAATAAAAGAAGTCTGTGGAGTAATAATAGTACTCACTCTGGGAAATAAGTATCATTATCATGCTCATTTTATGGATGAGAAAAACTGAGTGCCATATAGGTTAAGTGACTTACCTGAAGTTACAGTAACAGGGCTAGAACTCAAGCCCAGACCAACTGACTTCAAGATCTAATTTCTTCACACTGAGGTATATCCCTAGCTCCCCTCCTTTTAAAGAGGTTTTGAGACATGGTCTCACTAAATTGCTAAAATGCTTGGGTTGGATTCGAACTTGCATGGTCTTGCCTCAGCCTCCCAGAGTGCTGGGATTACAGGTGTGAGCCATGACTCCTGGTTTGGTAGGATTGCAGGTGTGCATGACAACCCCTGGTTTAATGTGCTTATTGAACATGGTGACCTGTGAGGAACAGGTGGAATATTAGTGCTTCTGGGTGGCAGAAGAAGGTGTCAGAGAAAGTATCAATATGAAACTAAGAATAGAGTTATACTGCACTTGAGGCACTCAACCACAGGCCTGGAGCTCCAGGCTAAAGCTAAGCCATGCCAAGCTTCCTGTTCAGTTTAAGCAACAGCTGCATTTCTAATAATCTTAGGAAGGGGTCTACCAAGAACAATAAAAATACAAACACACATATGACTCTTAGTCACATAAATTGGCATGTAAACAGGGAAACCTCTAAATTTACAAGATTGTGAGCTCTTTGAGGACAAGATTCACAAAGGTTCATCTTGGAATCCCTGGTGCTTGAAAGGTCTCAGACACAAGGGTGGAGATATTGTGTCAGGAGGTACTGACATTCTGGTGTCATTTCTGTCTTGTCCACAGCCATGGAAGCAGCTAAGGTGAGAACTTGCAGTCCTCCTATCTCAGCTTCCTAGAGTCCTGAGATTACAGGCATGCACCACCACATATGGCTCCAAGTATGGGGCGGGGCGGGGGAGGGAGGGAGGGAAGGAAGGAAGGAAGGAAGGAAGGAAGGAAGGAAGGAAGGAAGGAAGGAAAAGAAAGAGCACATGTAGTGGGACAACACAGTGAAAGTCATTCTTCTCTCTTCAGTTTCCAGGCCTGCCCAGGACACCTTTCTCCATTAGGACCAATGCAGGGAAGTGAATACCATTTTACACCCATTTATGGATGAGGAAATTGAGTCTCCAATAGGTTAAGTGACCTACCTGAAGTCATAGGAACAGGCCAGAACTCAAGCCCAACTGACTCCGAGATCTACTCCCCATCTACTCTCCTGTACCACTGCAAGTTTGGCACATGTAAATGCCAATAATCAGAGAGCTGCTTAACTCTATCCAGGTCTAGATGGTTATAAGTTTTAAAACAATCACAATTGGATGAGGTACAGGTATTTTCTGAGTGTCCTAGGCTGTCAGGGAGGTGAGACAGCAAATCAAGCCCATGAGAAGCTCATAGTCTGCTTGGGAACCCGTACGGAGAGGAAACAGTAAGGACACTTCACTGGTCAGCCCTACAGAAGGTGCTGTTGGCTGCAGAATTCATGTTCCCAGGCCTGGGCAACCTCCGCTGAAGGTTCTGCTTTCCTCAAATGTGCTGTCAGACTTGAATGAGAAGCACCTGAATGAGGAGTAATGAGCTACCTGTCAATGAGGGAACCAAGGTCCTGTCCTATGCAGAGACAGGACTATTCAAGAGATTTCAACCATTCTTGCATGGCTTCAACAAATATTGATGGCAATTTTAGTACATGCAACACACCATACTGGGCATTTTGACCAGGACAGAAGAAGATCCTTGGCTTGCATCTAATGGGAAGGAAGTCTACAGTGGATGGAATACACCAGGTAATTAGAGACAGTAAGAAGCAAATGGGAAAGGAGTTAGTTCAGTTGAGAGATGAAGGACAGTCTTTCCAAAGAGGTGACATTTGATTTTGGACATAACATGATGAGGAGGAGCCATGTACAGAGACGACTGTTCCAACGTGATGGGTCAGTGTGTGAGAGAACTCCGGAAATCTGTTCCTCCAGGCTGATGTGGCTGGAAGCCGCCTCCCACCTGGCTGACTCTGCAGGTAGAGCTATCCATGAGAAAGCAACCCTGAAGTTATTAGGAGCCAAGAGACCCTAGGCAGCTGCCTCCATGTGGCTTTGGTGTTAAGGGAAGGAGATGGAGCGAAAGCACCAAGATGCAATGGTGCAGGGGATCATCTGGAGTACTTGATGATAAACACTGATTCAGGAATTGATAATGATGATGATTAAAGTGATCAAGAGACCAGGCTGGCAGAGGGCAATTTCCTCTCAGCAAAAATACATGGGGTTTCTCAGCTTCATACAAAAGGGGAAGACAATATCCTTCCTTCTCTTTCTCCTGAGTGGGATGTGCCTAAGGATTACAGGGGTCATACTCACTGCCCACAGGCATTCCTGCTGAATGCCAAGCCCCTGCTGTGATCACAGGTGTGGTGACACTCAGAGGTGTCCCTGTCTCTGGAGACACATGCTGAAGTCAAGCCCTGTGACTTATGGTAACAAGTCCAGCGCCTCTCTTCCCTGGGCCATGAGCATTTTGAGAGCAGGTCTTAACCATCACTGTGCTCCCAGCACCAGGGTCTGGTTAATAGTAGATGTACAGTAAATGTCAGCCAGTGGGGAGGATGGAAGGATGAAAGAATGGGTAGATAGAGATATATAGCAAGTCCCTGCCTCCAGTCATGGCTAGTCACTGACAGCTGTTTAGTAAATAGCTGATTATTTTGACAGGCAACTGCTAGGTCTTCATAAAACACATGCTGCTAATGATAGTTGGGCCAGACTTTAAATAACAGATTCTGTAAGATGCTGATCAGAATACCCTAGGCCACCTCCTCAGATATTTTTATCAAATTTTTTTTAAAATGTTACCTAGTGCTGTTATGGTTTAGATCCTAAATGTCCCTCCAAAGTTCATGTATTAAAGGCTTGGTTCCCAGCCTATGGTGCTACTGGGAGGTGGGGAACCCTTAAGAGGTAGAGTCTGATGGGAGAAAGTCAGGTCATTGGAGTCATGCCCTTGAAGGGGACATTGGGACTCTGCCCCCACTTCTTGGCTACCATGAGGTGAGACTCTTAGCTCCCCCATGTGCTCCCCACCTGATGAACTGCTTCACCCAGGTCCAAAAGCAATGGAGTCAACCAACCATGAACTGAACCTCTGAAATCATGAGCCAAACCTTTCCTCTTTTAAGTTAATACACTTCCAGTATTTTGTCACAGTGACAGAAAGCTGACTAACACATGTTCAAAAGACAACAAGCATAGAAACTGGAGTTGAGGCCTAGTTTTGCCACTCACCAGGTTCATAATCTCAGGTCTATTTACTTAAGCCTCTGTTTCTTTGTATGAAAAGTACAAAGTATGCCTGTCCCAGAGAGGTGTGGCAGGAAAAAATGAGATACTGTTTTTGAAAGCACTTTGGTGTTTTTGCTTGTTTGTTTGTTTTCAGATCAATATACATGTATTGAGTATACAATTTGTTCATCCCTGAGTGCTGGAGAGAAATATAAGACAGTGTTTTTGCTTTGAAGGAGCCCATATCCAGCAGTCAAGACAGACCAGGGCTAGGAGTGTGGCAGTTAATTTTGTGGTAACTTCATTGGGTCAAGTGCCCAGATGTGGGTCAAACATTGTTCTGGCTTTTTCTGTGAAGGAATTTTTTGGATGAGATAAGCATTTAAATTGGTAGATTTTGAAAAAAGCAGAAGATGGTCCATAATGTGGATGGGTGAGCCTTGTGTGACCAGTTGAAGACCTGAGTAGAGCAAATGTCCTCCACTAAGCAAGAGAGAAATCTCCCAGTGATGGCCCTTGAACTCAAACTGCAGCTCTTCCCTGAGTCTCCAGCCCAACTACTGTATCTACCCCTTCAAATTTTGGCCTCCACAGTCATGTGAGCCAATTTCTTAGAATAAATCTTGCTGTCTACACACATCCTGTTGGTTCTGTTTGTCTGACTACCTGTGATTTGGATCCTCTAAGAATGGTCCTCATGGACCCAGTGGCACAAAACACCAAGGATGCCAATTAGCTCTGCCCCCAGGGTGTGAAGGGAGGCATTGGGTGTGCAAGCCAGGCCCTGAAGACCAATTCCTGTTAAGAGTTTAGAAAAGCCTCACAAGAGCCCCTCAGCAGGACCCTGCTTGCCCCTTCCTCTCCCCGTAGTGGTATGAATATTGCCCTGACCCCACTCAGATTCTTAGGCTATTGTCTGAGCACTCAACTGTGTGACCTAAGCAGATTCCCTGACTTCTCTGAGACTCAGCCACTCCTTGACAAAAGCCTGCTTCCTGGGGGGCAGGACAACCCTGTGCACCTGCAGGGTAACTCTCCATTATTATGAAAGTGTTCAGTAATCCAACGCCCTACAGAGTGTCGGCGAGTTTCTTCAGGCCTCTGTCCAAGCAAAGTGAAGAAGAAACAAGCTTGTATTATAGCGAGCACTATTTAAATTAGCAGTAAAAAAAGATAAACATTGAACAAGTTTAATCAATCAAATGGTATCATACAAGTCATGGAGTTTTATATCCTAGAATATCATGAAAGAGGTGAATGCATCTTACGTTCTCCAAGGGCACAGTTGGATACAAAGATGAGATGTCTGAATCTGAACTTGGCATCCGAAGAGGGACAACTAGGCAGGCTGTTCTCTAAGATTAGCACAGCACTCACTGGAAGGACCCACTCTCTCCATTAAGCCAAGAAAGAAGAGTTAATTATTGTGGCCTCTGCCCAGCCGAAGACCAGGATCATCTGGGGACCTGGGTGGCCCTATAGACAGCCCCAAGCTGCATTAACTCTCTAGAACAGACCTGACCCCTGAGAGTCCAGTGGCCCAGCCAAGGTCCCCTGCTGACTCTGGGCAGTTATGCAGGGTAAACTTCCCCCGGACCTTGCTGCACCAAGCTCCTCTTTCGATAACCAGCTTTGCTGTTTAAGCCTAAGGAAGAAGACCTTGAGGACAGAGGAGACTAAATCCATGTGGGATTCAACCTGCCACTGCATCCACTTAGGAGCTTAGAAATATACAGAGCACATATTGTTTCCCTCTTATGAGGAGCAAGCTACTAAACAGACCCCTCCAGTGACGGGCCTCAAGTCTCCAGCCAAATTAAAGTCCAGACACACGTTCGAGAATTGAAAAGCTCATATGTCCAGGGCCTCAAACCGAAAAAGGAGAAAAACCAACACCCCGAAAAAAAGCATGGAAAAGCAAGGCATTTGTGTGAGCTGCCAGAGCCCAGTGTGGCACTGCAACAAGATCAGGGGGCTTTGAGTCTTGAGATCTGGATTCAACTCTTGGTTCTTCCCTCTGAGTAATTGTCCTCTTGCCTTTCCTAAATTAACTTTTCTTTCTTTTTTTTTTTTTCCAGTTCTGGGGATTAAATGCAGTGCCTTTGCACTGAGCTACATCCCTAGCTCCTTTTTTATTTTTGATACAAGTTCTTGCTAAGTTACGCAGGCTGGGCTCAAACTTGAGGTCCTCCTGCCTCAGCCTCCCAGAGTGCTGGAATTACAGGTATGCGCCACCATGTGTGGCTTATTCAAACTTATTTTCTTAGTTTCTTTGTCTATAATATCTAATGATTCCTACTTTGTAGGAGCATTGTGAAGATTACAGAAGAAAGGGTGTTAGCTAGTAGTGTTGACATATAGTGGTATTTCAATAAATAGTCATGGTTACTTTTATTTAACTTTATTTCACAAAAGAAATGGTTCAGTTTGTTTGCATTAAAAAAAACTTTTGATAATTGCCTTGCAATACAAATAGCAACTAGATTATAATCAAAGAAACAACACAGCATGCACCATGTGCAGCCTCTAATTCCGTGCTACGATCTGGTTTAGCATTCAACATTTTCATCTTCATGTTATTGCCCAATGCAGAAATGGCTCAAGTTTATTTACCAACTAGACACTAATGTGCATTCTAAGGGAAATTACCCTCACCAGGATCCGACTATGGTTGTAAACCCTTAAATAACAAATCACTTAGTGAAAGTTTTTTTTTCTTTTAAATAAAGAGAAGGAGAGTGGAGTTTATAAAATGAGTCCGTCAGATTCCAGCTCTGCTCCCCTCCACGCATCCCCACGGCCAGGGTCCCCTGTCTGTACTTGCCTTAAACTCAACCGAGCCTCCCGACTCTAAGAAGGGGTCCTGGAAATGATCAATCGCATCTTCGTGCTCAGAGTCAAGAGTTAAAGGTATTACTGCTCACCACGGGCCGACCCTCACCTCGGGATTAATGCCATAAACAAAAAAGCAGAAATACAGAGACTGAGGCCCGTGAAGGAACCAGCTTTAGTCCCCACAGAATTACAAAAGGGAAACGACGACCCCTACCGGCAGGAACGACCACAGCGGAAGGAAGGGTTCCCAGGTACCGGAGTGGCGGGATTCGTGGAAGCCCAGCAGAACAGGGCCTGGCTTCCCCTCCTGCCAGACCTCTGAGAAGCAGCGGGCCCCCGCGCAGAGTAGGACTGTGTTTGTATTTGCAACACACAGACTGTATGCGAGGGGACGCTTGGGCCCGGGTGTGCATACCCAAGGCGAATCCTCATGGGCCCAGATGGGGCCCTCCTGCTGACTCTACCTTGTCTTCCAAGGCTAGGGTGAGCAGTGAGGGGAATCGACCGCCACCATCGCTTCTGCCCACTCCGGACTGCAAAGGCCCAGGCTCACCTTGAGGCTCCAGCCTCCAGCTGTAGACCCCACTGTGACGTTCTTCGTGGGCAGAATTCCGTGAAGGAGGAACGCTCCCCGAGCCAGGGGCCCAGTCTCTGGACAACTTCAGAGGGGACATCTGGGACAGAATGGACACAGTTGACAGTGCCCCTCACCAAGCCACACAAAGTAGCCAGCGCCGCTCACCAGGGTCCTGCTCAGGCTTCTGGCCCCGCATTGGGTGGGACCCTGCGACCAGCAGAAGTCAGAGCACATCACCACAGAGAGAGACATCCCAGAGTTCCTTTTCGGTAATGAGCAGTGTCTCCAGCCCCCAGCCCTCGAGCTCCATGTGACATCAGAGAAAAATAAAACTTGAGATTGAAGGCTGTGTTGTCACAGAGCCCAGTCTGTCATGAACGGCTTGTCATTGAAGGTTGCCAGGTTGAGGACCTGGCAAGAATCCTGAAGTCCGAAGAGGATTTGTGAGGCTGTGTCCAGTAAGCTCCAAGGCTTCCTCAACTGAGACCATCATAAGTCATTCTGATGCTGGTGCTGATCCAGGAGAGCGCTTGCCTGCCTTCTTTACAGCATGGCACCTGCAGAAAATGTTAATATGAGCTGGGCATGGGGGCACATGCCTGGAGTTACAGCACTGAGGAAGGCTGAGGCAGGATTGCAAGCTTGAGTCCTGCCTAAGCAACTTAGTGAGACCCTGTCTCAAAATAGAAAAATAAGAAGGGCTGGGGATGTACCTCAGTGGTAGGGCACTCCTGAGTTCAATCCCCAGTACTGTTAAAAATGAAAGAAAATATGTGTATGTACCCTGGAGTCAATCAAAGAGAAACTGAGACTATCTATATAGGATTTGGAGAACTTTTTTTTTTTTGAGACAGGGTCTCACTCCTCAATCTGTAATTCAAGCTGGCCTTGAACTCACTGTGTAGCCCAGGCTGGCCTTGAACTCATGGTAATCCTCCTGCCTCAGCCTCCCAAGTGCTGAGATTACAGATGTGCACTACCAGGGCCAGTTGAAAATTTTATTTCTTTAACAATCCATAATAACTAAATCTTGGAAGTGACTCATATGTACATCAACAGATGAATGGATAAAGAAAATATATTTCTATACAAATATATTTCTGCCATATAAAAGGATAAATCTGAGTCATGTGTAGAAAAATGAATGCACCTCCAGCCATAATGTTAAGTGAAATAAACAGACACACAAGCTTAAATATCACACAGTTTCTCTTATATGAGAAACTCAAAATATAAATAATTTAAAAAGCAAAATAAAAGATAACAGGAAACAGGGAGATCTTTCAAAGATAGGGAGGGGATCTAGAGATGGAGGGAGAGGGAAAGAGAGGAGGGGAAGGGGACATCAAAAGACTTAAGATGTGTTATATACAGGTACCAACTCCCCACAATGAATGTATTTATTATGTACTGCAAACATACTAATAAAAATAAAATTTTTTTGAAAACAATAAAATAGGACAAAGTTGTAGGGAACATATTACTTAATGACTTTCATAAAGTCTTCATGGTTAGTCTTTTTTCTGTTGCTACAACAGAATTCCTGAGACTGGGTAAATATAAAAAGCAAAGAAGTTTATTTGGCTCATGGTTCTAGAGTGGGAAGTCCAAGAGAATGGGCTCAGCATCTGCCTGGCTCCTGGCTGACAAAAGGGGCAGCATTGCTTTATAAAAACTGCTCTCTGGGGCCAGGGGTTTAGCTCAGTGTTTCCACCTCCTGCCTCACAAGCGTAGGACCCAAGTTTGATCCCCAATACAAAAAAAATCATTCTTATCATGACACCCCAGCCTCCCCCAATTGCATCCACCTCTCCTCTTCAAACTCCATCCTTGCTGCTCAACTCCCACATTCTCTGTGACTCTCTCCTACCCTAGGGCCTTCACACCAACTATTCACTACCCCTGCCTGGGGTATCCCTCATCTAAGTTTTTACCTCACTCACCCCTTTGCACACATGTGCTCTTCAGAGTGCTTTCTCTGAACTTCCAGGAACATGGCTGGTAAGTTATTTGGGTTCAGATGTTGCCCAGGAGAGGGTGATTGGCTGGTAGCCATCTTGGAGAGGGGCCTACTGAGCTCAGAACTCAGAGCAGCTGTGGGCTGGCTCCATCAGGATGGGGCAGAACCAAGTTCAAGTCAGCAGAAGGTCAAGGGGTCACATTCAAATCATCAGGAGACACATAGGGTGATACAAGCTGAACAAACCAGGTTCCAGCCTCACAATCTGAGCTTCAGAATTAAAGCTGCAGACTTGCTGGGATTATCCACTACCCTGCCATAAATCTATGGCTGGCTTGTTGGGATTATTCTATGTGGATCTGGACTCTGTCTGCCCACATTGTCTACCAGTGACAGCAGAGACATGCCTTGAATGTTTTTTTCTCTTATTTTTTCTTCTTTTTTTTGTTTTTGTTTGGTTTGGTTTGGTTTTTTCTTGATTGCCTACTCTTGTTTTTATAGAGGTGTGATACATTGTTTCTAGCTTTTTGCTGTTGTTATGTTCTGTTCTTGTCTTTATTTTTCTCTTTACGTCCTGTCTTCTTCACCAATTTCCCAAAGTTTTCATGATCTTCCTTTGTCCTCCAGCCTTCCTTCTAATCACTTCCTCTTCTATTTCTCTATTTTCCCCCCAACTCCTTATAAATTTTCTCCCCTGAAGGTAAAATCATCATACTGATGGCATATTTACTGTATACAATTTTCTGGTTTGTTTTAGATTTTTGTTATATAACCACAAATCTAATCATATGGTTAAAGTTGGCAAATTAATAGTTACCACACTTTGTCAGTTTCTAGGCTGTATTTGATGCTATTGTTATGGGTAATTGTACTACTTTAGCCAAGGTGACATAATTGTTCTAATCTGTTGTTCTTCCTGGTAAGCCAAGACTGAGATTGCCAGAGTCATAAACAATACTATAGGCCAGTGCCAAAGAACTGGCAGCTGGGCCAAATTGGCAGAAACTTCTCATCCGCAATAAATTGAAGAGGTAGGATCTTGCAACAGACTCAAAACCCAGAAGCCAGTTAAACCTGAAAAACATCTTTGAGAAGTAGTCAATTCCTAAGGGTTCTAAATGGTAGCAATGAAGCTACTTGCCATAAGCAATTTATAAGTATCAACCCAGGAATTAAACTTTTAAAAAATAGAAAATGAGAAGACACTTAAGTAAGATTAAACCCCAAACTTCCAGCTCACTAGACAAACCTGGGGGTCAATGAGGTGGAACAATTCAAAACCCACCCACCTGGACTCTGAAGTGGTAAGAAAAGTGGCAACAAAGCAGATGAATGAGGCTCTAGGGAAAAAAAATCAAATCAGAAATAGTTTATCAGATAACTACAGAGATGATGACTATAATGAAAGACATGCTTAGTGACTCTAGAGCAGATGCAGATAAAAAAAACAGAGGAGCTTAGGAAAATGATGGAAACAATGAACACACAACATAGGAAAGAAATGGAATCCATGAAACAGATTCAAACAGATACCTAGGAGATTAAAAATTCCATGGAAAGCATACACAGCAGAATGAGCCAATGTGAAGACATCAGATATAGAAGACAGGATTGCAGTTAGCAATCAAGAAAAAGAAATATTTCTTTAAAAATAGCAAGGGACCATGAAGAACAATCCAACAGTTGCTAGATGATGCAAAGAAGAATAACATAAGATTGATCAGAGTCAATGAAAAAGCAGGAGAGGCCATTCCACCATTCCCAGCCCAGAGGAAGGGGCTTCTGCACTGCTGTGCCACTGCTCCCAGCACAGAGGAGGTGAGCCATGTGGGCGCCTACAGCACCCCCCCAAATTGAAATGAGAAAACACACAAACAAGTCTCAAAAACAAACTTCCAGATCACCTACAACAACCCCAAAGAGAAAGGAGATGGAACACTCTGATATTCAACCACCTGGACTCCTTGACCTGGCAACAAGAGGATCTGGAAAAAATAAAATCAGAAATAATTTCTCAGATAGCAGCAGAGATTGTGCCCATAGTGCAAGACATGATTAATAAATCTAGAGAGGACACAGATTAAAAAAATAGAAGAGCTGAGGAACATGATGGAATCACAACATAGGAAACAAACGGAATCCATAAAACAGATGCAAACAGATTTCCAGGAGATTAAAAACTCCATTGAAAGCTTATACAGCAGAATGAGCCAATGGGAGGACAGAATTTCAGATATAGAAGATAAGATTGCAATTACTGACAAGGAAAAGAAAAATTGCTTTAAAATTGTAAGGGACCACAAGAAATCAATCCAGCCACTGTTAGATTATGCAAAGGAGAACATAAGACTGATTGGAGTCAAGGAAGAAACAGGAGAGAGTGCAGATGACATAAAAAACTGTTCACAGAAGAGATGTTAGAAAACCTTCCCAAGCAGGGGAAAAGAACTTGACAGATAAGTCATACAGGCATATGGGACTCCAACTAGCCTTGATCAAAAAAAAATCTACACATAGGCATA
>NW_004624757.1:7944627-7972947 GCF_000247695.1 Heterocephalus glaber
GAGAAATTATTTGTTATTTCATTTTTTCCAGATCCCCTTTTGTTGCCAGTTCAGTGGGTCCAGGTGGTTGAGTATCAGAGTGTTCCCTCTCATTTCCCTTTGGGGTTGCTGTAGGTGATCTGGACGCCTGGTTTTGAGACTTATTTATGTGTTTTCTCATTTCTACTGGAGAGGGGCTCTTGGCGCCTGCATGGATTACCTCCTCTGAGCTGGGAGAGGTGGGACAGGGGCTGAGAGCAGCAGTAGGAATGGTGGCCCAAAAGCCCTTTCCTCTGGGCTTTGAGCAGCGGGAGGGATGGTGGCTGTGAATCCCCTTCCTCTGGACCAGGAACAGTGGGATGGCGGCTCAGAAGCCCCTACCTCTGAGCCACGAGCCGCAGGACTCAGTACCATGGTCTGGCAGTCTGGTGTCCTCTGTGTCTTTGTAGTGTGGAACCAGGTGGCTGCCTGTCTGCAAGGGGGTGGTTTGGCATGTTCCACATGATTCACAACCTCAGTACAGCCGTCTTTTCATTTCTTAATAGTACCTTTCCCCAAACTATAAATTACAAATTTTGATGATGGTATATTCATGATTAATTGCTTTTTTATTTTTAAATGTATTACTTTATTGTAATAAATAAACTCTTGTGAGTGTCTTTGTTGCACTGTCATGACTGCCTTAATGTCCTGAGTTGATTCAAAACCTTTATGATTCATGGTCATTTTGACTTTGGCAAAGAACTAGAAGTTGCATGATGACAGATCTGGTGAATAAAGTGGATGAAGATATCTGTAATGTTTTTACAAGCCTGCCTTTCCATTAAATGGCACTCAGCAGCAACATTTACCATATTTTTTTTATCATACCTTGTAAAGACACTTATGAAATAGGACTTCCAGAAAAGCTTTAGAAACTGCAAATATGATGGGATACATGTGTTCAAAGAAAGGGGGAGTATTCTGAGGGGAATTAATGACAATGTGTCTTTTACTATAATAATTTTTAATTAAAAGATTCATCTCATACTTTGATCACACCTTCATATAACATGTAGCCACTTAAAACAGTGCTGGGAGCTTGTAATAAGAGTTAATAAATCATTATTGTACCTTTAACTTTCCTTTGTGGCTTTTATCACAACTCTAAATACTGATTTGTGTGTATTTGCTCTCCACTGGACTGTGAACTCCATAATGCCTTTTTTGTTTATTACTGTAGACCCAAGGCCTGGCACAGTTCCTGGTATCCATAGATATTAATTGAATGAATTCATCTAATGGGGATGTACTTGGCCATGGAAATTATACACAGTAGAGAACCATATCAAGTAATCAGAGGGTGTATCTAAACAACCTTAAAACACTAATGTACAAGGCCTGGGGTATAGCTCAGCTCTACAGTACTTGCCAAGTGTTTCAGTTACTTTCTTGTTTCTGAGACACAATATCCAACACCCATAATTTAAAGGAAGAGAGATTCATTTTGGCTTACAGTTTGTAAAGGTTTCAGTCCAAGATCAGCTGGCTCCAAGGCAGACTGACATGGCAGAGAGGAATGGAGGAGGAGAAGCAGGCCATGACATGGCAGCAGGAAGGAGAGCAGTATCAAGGGAGAAGGAAGGATGTACATATACACCCTTTGGGCCATGCTCCCAGGGACTTACCTCTCCCCACCAGGCTTCACTTCCCAACATCACACCCAGCTAGAAACCCATCAGTATCATACACATATGATCCAGTCGCCTCCCAAAAGCCCCACCTATGAGTGCATGGGTCTTTAGGGGACATCTAGATACAAGCCATACTGCCAAGCATGAAAGCAAGAGGTCCTAGGTTTAATCCCCAGTCCAATAAAAACAAAACAAAAAAAAATCCTAATGTACAAATACATTGCAACAGCTTTTTGTTTTTTCTTGCTGTACTGGGTGGGGATTGAGCCCAGGGCCTTCACACTGAGCCTTGTGTGGCCCAACTTTTTGCCATCCATTTTTGTGCCCCCACCCTGCTGTCCTGCCTTCCCCTCACCCTCTTTTATCCCTTTGTGTCCCCAAGTCTGTACCCCAGACTCCATGTTCCTCTGTGCTCTATAACGACCACATATGGTGTCTGGTATGCAGGAAGTGCTCAGTACATTGTGTTAAATAAGTGCTGGGAGGGATGGGTAGGTGGATGGATGGATAAATGAATAGGAGATTAGGCAAATGAGAGGCTGGAGATGCTGCACCCTGCTCCTTAACATGGAGGAAATTTTTCTTGTGATTTCAAAAATCCCTCCCCCAAATCTCCATCCAGTAAAAGCAGAAATTATCCCTCTCCTTGCAGTTCATTTAAAACCTAAACGTGAATCAGGCTTGATGGGCCCATGACACTCGAGGCTGGTGGGGTGGCTTCTCCATTACTTCTAACAGCCAGCCTGGAGATGGAATTACTTCACTCTTCAGAGTAGAGTGAGGGGAGTTTCTCCCTCTGAACAGCAAGCACACATTGCAAAGATATTCTGCTTCTATAAATATGCTTTTCTAAATGTTAAAGGGTTAGAGCAATTTCCAAAGGTCTCTGCCTCGAAGGAGCCCTCAGATGATATTTAATTGAACTACTTTTGCTTTGAGAAGTGAGGAAACTAAAATGTAAGAAGTGGAAATGCTTCTTGGTTTTATGTCAAAATATGGCTTCTCAATAAAATAATGGAAAGAGAATTTTCTGTTATTAAACTCAGAAAAAACATAAACAGCTCAACCAAGAAGAGACAAGTATAGGATTTTGTAGGACAGATGGAGGAAATACATTTCCTTTTAAACTCTACCTTCAAACCCTTAACAACTGTTGGAGGCACTTTTGTTGATTAAAAGTCACTATAAATCTCCCTCCTTTGGCATTGAAAATTGAACATTAAATATAAACATGTCTGCCACAAGTTTAAATATTAACTTCTTTTATAACATCCCCATGGTGTTTTCTGAGCAAACACCTTTGAACAGAGGAAACTGGATTTTGTAAGGGTTTTAAAGAGAAAAAGAACATGTGCGAGGTGAAAACTCTGAAAATGAGCAAATGATCAATGTGTCATTTCGTATTTGTGAAAACATCCGAATAGAAATTGGCATACTTTCAACCCGAGTCACATCAAGGAACCCACAATTAAATCCCTGCTCCTCCTCGATGTACTCAGACTGCTGGTGTAATTCTGAATCTGAGGTGATGTTCTCTGAAGACAAAGGGGACAGAGGCTGCCAGCTCAGCATCCACAGAAGGCAGAAGAGAGAAGGCAAATGCGTGAACGGGTTTCCACTGCCACGCCCTGCTGTCCCCATGGATACCATTCCCTTAGACCCAAGTGCTTGTGGCGCGCCCTAGCGTTCTGTCCCGAAGTAAACAACCTGCGCTTCCGTTCTTGGCCTCTGCCGCTGTGCTCATGTCGTTTGTTAGGCTCCCTGTCGTTTGTTGGGCGTCGTTTGTTGGGAAATACCCCTCCGATTTGAGAAGAACTCAACCAAGGAAAGGCAAGGCCTTAAATCCCATTATGGTAGCCAAGTGATATATGTACTTCATGTCCTCCTACTCCTCAGATCAGGCCTAGGCTCAGAGTAAGACAAACCAGGGCTCTTGGCCAGAGCCCTAAATGTTAAGGGGTGATGCAAAGCTGCAGGCCCAAAGGAGACTAACAAAGACAGAAGCAGTGGCATCATTCCAGCAGTGGTGGGGCGGGACAGGTGGCCACTTGTTCCTGCTCCCCAGAGCCTGGGTGGGAGGAGCAGGGTCCAGTCCACACTGCACCCCAGCTCATACGCAGTACTCGGCAGGCGCTGGTAAAGCTGGGTCCGCAGCAACCTCTTCCAGGGTCTGAACATTGACTGTGTCCCAGCTTCACAGCTTCCCTTTGACCCTGTCCTCCCTGTGTCTCCATTATCCCTCCAACCTGTCAGTCTTCTGCTCAGTTTGCATGAGCTGTGGTGTTTGTGCATCTGCCCAGCGAGCCCTGGCTGCCTACCCATCCCTTCTGGCCAGCTAATCCTCAACTGTGATGCTGGAGCGGGGCTCTTCCTTGGTCCTGGGTGGATGAGCACCCCATCAGTAGGAGGCTCCAGAGTGCCCTGTGGTCTCCCTGTGGACCTGATGAGCAGCATCAGGCTATAGAAGAAAAGCTGCTGACCATCAACTCAGATTCCACATGTGGGGAGTGATGGCATCACAGGCTTCCTGGTTTCCATGGCAGAGAAGCTACTCAAATGTGAGGGAAAAGTCCTACAAGATCTCTACTAGACACTAGTCTGCTGGGTTGCCTGGAAGAGAGATCTGGTTGGATGTCTCTATTCAGGCTGACTTGTCATCTGCCCCAGGGAGGCCAGTGCAGCAGGTATTCCTGGTGAGTTGCTCAAGGTCCCCTAAATGGTTAATAACAGCTGCCCAAAGACCCACTATCTCACCTGCACCATCTGTGGCAGGGGTTGAACGAAGGGGATGAGTACACTGTGCTAAGGGCTCACAGACCACGTGGCTAAAAGCAGTTTTGCCTTCATATTTTCATCCTGGCCCAGGAGCATAACCTTCATTTGTGAAATCTGAAGAACAATGTTGTGAGACATTTTGAATATTTTAAAATTTTACTATTAAGATTTACAGGATAGAGACAGCTCTGCAGTTACAGAGTGAAACACCATGGATCCTGAGGGTGACAGTGACCTACCCAGGTGCTGCCACATTGTCCATCATTCTAGAATAAAAAGGAAAGGAGTCTTTGTCCTGCAGAGGCTGCCAACACCAGCAGGCAGCAGTGATGGGAAATAGAAGCGTCTCATCCGAGTAATGCACTTCAGTGACTCACTTAATCTGTGCTCGTAGCAAGGAAAACATGGAGGAAAGAATGAGAATATGGCTTCCTCATGTTAGTTATCAAGTACACATTTTTAGTGAAAGCATACAAAAATTCATTAGAAAATGAACTGCCACGGTACTCTAAGACTCTGAGTAGGAAATTTTGGCTCCAATTTAAAGATCTAGAAATGGAGGCCTAGAAAGAAGATAACAGAAGTCACAACCCTGGGGATGTAGCTCAGCGGTAGAGAGCTTGCCTCACATGTGGTCAGCCCTGGGTTCCATCCCCACTGTGGCAAGCAAGTAGAAAGGAAAGGAGAGGGATGGAAAGAGGGAGGGAGGGAGGGAGGGAGAGAGAGAGAGAGGGAGAGAACCACAGTCCCTGACCAAGTTCTGTCCAGTGAACCACCTTGTCCCTATAATCTGGGGTCAGCAAACTTTGTCTAGCAAGAGCTGGATGGTAAAAACAGTCACAACTGCTCACCCCCACCATTGTGGTGAAAGCACTCCAAGGTAACATGTTAACAAATGAGGGTAAATGTGTTCCAGTGAAACTTGATTTACAAATCAGACTGTGAACCAAATCTGGCCCATGGATCATGATTCACCCACTCCTCTATAGTTGATCTGAGTGCACTATCGCTAACCTCTGACACCCAAACATCTAATCATCACAGATTCTTGAAACTTGGCCTTGCACATCTTTCAATGCTAACAAATCCATCTCTCAAATCCAGAGGTGGTAATTACTGAAATAAAAGGCAACATTCCCCTATTTTTCATAAACTGTTACAGGAAGGTAACCCTCTGTGACACATCCACATTGTCAAGAAAATCTTCACTTCTCACAAGGACAAACCCTCCCTGGCTCCCCACATGGGTCCTCATAGCATGTATCACATTGCACCTCCATCTACAGAATTAGTATGCAACATCTCATCTTCCATGCAAGCATTTTGCCTGAAAAACCAGGCAGCAGTCTCAGAGTGACAACATGAGAATAACTTGTCATTCGGGTAATGGTCTAACTGCATATAAGTGTCTGTCATAATGAAAATTGGTCTCTTCCATTTCAATTTATTTTGTCAACAATCCAAATGAAGCCTGAATATATCTTCCAACACCACTGCATGCAGACCAAATAAGAAAGAGAACTTTAAAATGATCCTCATCATCATATGACTAAATATTTACATTAAAACAGGTTCTCTCTTCTGGAAAACATCCCAGCTCTTCTGGTCTCCCCTGCCAGTACACCTGCAGCTTTTTGTAACTAATTAAGGAGCTCCAGAAAACACATTTAAAAGGGTCTCAGCAAACAGATGCACACTCCATTAATTAAACAAGCCGGAGCAATCACCCAGGCTGTAATTGGAAAATGTGCTTCTTTCCTCCATTTTAAGACAATCATCGTTATTTGCAAATGTTTTTAGATAGTTTCTCAAAAGACAAAGTGGGCTAGCAGCAGGCTCTAGCTTCCTCTGGCAGGCTGGGCAGATGTTTGCGAAAGGTTGAAAGTAGGAGGCAGTGTCATTCAGATTCTCTAATGAGCTCCTCTGCCCCTTCCTCCCCCTCTAGAAGACCGTACTAAAGAGAAAATGAAGTTTGAGTGCTGAAAAAGGAAAGTGAGCCTGTTGCACTACTGAAGGCACAAAGATGGGTCCTATGCAGTGCATTCTTCAGGGCTCTAATGGGGTGTGCAATAGTCCAGGTGTGGGCAGAGCTAGCCAGCCACCAAGCACTCTGCCCCTGCCCTTAGCTGAGTTTACACTGTTTGCATAGCCATGTTGGCAACTGCAGGATGGTATAGAGGTCATTTGAGGGCAAGCAAAGAAACAAAGGGGCAAGGAGTTGTCTGTCCTACACACTTTTTTTTTTTTTTTGGTGCTCGGGATCGAACTTGGGTCTTTGTGCTTGCGGGGCAGGCGGCAGCCCCACTGAGCTAAATTCCCGGCCCTTGTCCTACACTCTTGTCCTTAGGTTCCAGGCAAGCTTTTAGGGGAACCTCTCTATGAAGTAAAAATCCTTTACAGTGGGACTATTCTAGGAGATCAGCTTCCCAATCAGGGCTAAGAGGTACCATGATGAGCTCCAAGGGCCAAGGTTCAGGTTATTACACTATTGTTTCTCAAGGACAACTCCACCCTTCCCCACTCTGCCCTGTGATGTCAGGCTGGGACTGAGACTCTGCAAGCTAATTCCTCTTTTTGCCAGTGGCACCATAGGGCACTAGAGACTGGAAATCTGGAGGAGGGAAAAAGACCCATCTTCATTGTTCTGTTGGCATCACCCCAGTGATGGCCTTTCCCTTCACCAGAAGTCGGGGTGCCTATCTTCCTGCTTCCTCCAGCACTCCCTGAAGTACCCTGATTCATCCTCTTCACCCGCCCAGGGTGACTGCACGTCCTTCTCAGAGTCTTGACTCCTGTTCCTCAGAGCTCCTCTCCAGGAATGTAGGTTCCAATGGCCCCATTTTCTGGGTTTGTTCCTTAAGCTTTAAGAGTATTGTGTGCTTTCTGCAATTAGTCCTTTCAGTACCTCAGCATCACCTTTTAGGTCTCTTTTTATTTTTATTTTTATTTCTATTTTTTTAGGTCTCTTTTTAAAGAATAGCATAATATAGAAAAAAATTAGTGTGATTTTCCCCCCTTCTGGCTTGACTCTGATCCAATATTTGATTCCAAGAGTGGCACAGGTCATGGTCACAACCTCGCTGCTTGGCACAGCTCCAGTGAAACCGAGACTATGGCTGAAACCATGACTCTGTCTTTTGCTTTCGCTTTCTGCGGTAGTAATTACCTCGGTGTTGTACTCCCCAGGAAATCACTGAAAGGATAAAAGTCATTACTTAGGAAATGGTCACTAGGCCGGGATTACAGGAAGAAATTGTAAATCCATTTACAGAAAAGCCCCTCACTCATACCTCCATGAGTAGTGGGGACGTGACATCCATATGCCCCGACTGTACAAAGGGAGATTGGGACATCAACAAATTCATGACACAGTTATGGCCCTTGGAAGGTCACCCTTGGCCAACACCTATATAACCGCAGGGCACACAACAATGAGATCTGATGAAACTTGGCCTAATAAAGTAGCCTGACCTTTCTAAAATGCTTCTTGTTCCTCAAATGTAAATCTGATAAGTTAGCAAGAGTTCACATAGCACCAGAGGAGTATTTAGACCTGGGTGGTCTAAAATAGTTTTTTAGATGATACCAGCTTTTCTTTAACTCTGTATGAAAACACGCTGTGTATGGACCCACATGCTTACCAAAGCCTTGTGTAATCAAAACATATATAAGTAAAGTGACTTCAGTATAACTCGGACAGACAAGCTGAGCTGCCGACCCTACACTCAGTGTCTGTCTCATTCTCTCGTCACCGACTCCACACCTCCTCTCAGGACCTGAACCCGCTGGAGCTGGACTCCAGCACAAGAGTAATCCCAGAAAACTAATCCTCAAAAATGAGATTCTGGAGTTGATTTTGGCACATTCTTTGGCCTTAAGTGCAGTGATGGAATCCTTGAGAAATGGGATGTTAGTAACAGCAACCTATATTTGTTAGGGTTTTCTTGAGGAACAGAATCAATAGAAAAAGTATATATACAATTATCCAAAAGGATTTATCTGCTGGCTTATGTCAGAGGTAGGAGAGTCTACAATGGCCATCTGGACTCAAATGAATCAGATAATCCAGTAGCTGCTCAACCCAAGAAGACAGAAGCTGCAGACCAAGAAGGATAAAATATGCAGCACAAGTATAAAATCAAAGGCCTGGAGGCTCACTGTAGAGTTGAAAAAAAGAGTCTGCAGTGAAAGGCTGAAGAAACTAGACTCTGATGTCCAAAGGCAATGGAGCTCTCCCAAAATGGGGACATTTTCTTCTTTTTCCCCTTTCATTCCATCCAGGATATAATCCTATTGGGTTTTGCCAGCCACATCCAGGTTAGTCTTCCCTAGTTGGTTGGCTTCCATGTCAATCATCCACAGACATGCCCAGAATTGTGTTCCACTAATCTGCTTGGCATTTTTAGTCCATTCAACTTGACAGACCATGATTAATGGTCACACTCCACCCTTGGTCAACTTGACAACCAAACACATCCACTGAAACTATATTTAATTTCCAAATACAATAGCAAGTTCATAATGCAACACAATACAACTATCCTGCATACAACTGGAAATGCAAAAATCCATTCCCAAAGGTCTCAAAAGTTCTGACATTTTTCAAAAGTCCAAGTCTCTTCAGAGACAAAGAAAACTCTTAGCTGTGAAACTCTTTTTAAAAAAACTTATAAAATCTCAAAGCACAATAGCACAGGGTAATGATTCCCATTCCAAAAAGGAGAAATAAGGAGATTAGAAAATAATGGTACCAAAGTAAGACTGAACCCCAGGGAAAACATTAAGTCCTATAGCTTCATATGTGGCATCTGGAGCACACAAAGGTAAAATGTGAGTTTCAAAGGGCTTGTGTGGCCCCACCCTTATAGCTTTGCTGGTTGCAGATCACAAGGCCTTTCTGGGACAGGTTCCATTCAGGAGATATTCCATATTCCTGGCATCTCTGATTCCTGGAGTCTCTGTGCACCTTTGGCTTCATTTCCATAGTTTTATGCACTGTCCTCTCAGGGTCTCCTTACCTGGCCTTCCAGAGATTTCTTTGAAATCTGGGTGGAAGCCTCTCTGAACCCAGAATTCTTGCATTCTGAATATCAGTAAAATCAGCATCACATGGATGATGCCAACATCTTCTGTCAGTGAAAGCAGTAGCCAGGGCCCCTTGGACCATAGTTGCAGTGGCCTCTGAGTGCCTGAATGGCTAAGCATGATGCAATGAATCCCAGAGAATCAATTCCCTGGGTGGCCCTTCTTGAGCATGGGCCACAGGGACTCTTTTCTCTAAAGAAAGGTTTGCACCCTTGAGCCTACAATGGATGGGGTCTTGCTGATTCCTGAGATATCTTCAAGGCATCTCTTCATTTCCTGTACAAAGTACTTGGTTTCTTTTTAATGACATTAATCTCTGTAGCAGCCACACTTCCCTTGGTCCCCAAATTTACACATGGTTCCTTTAGGCCAAAATATAAGTTTTTCAAACTTTTCTGCCCTGCCTTTTTGCCCTGATACTCACTATATATCATTGCCCCTGATTCTCACTATATATCTTACTAAAAGCAGCTACCAGTACTCATGCCATGGCCTGAATGTTAAGCTGTCTTGAAATATCTTAGACCACCACCCTTGGTCTCAGTCTCCTGAAGTCTCAGGACACGGGCAAAATGTAAATAAAATTTTTTCCAGAGTATAAAACACATAGCCTATAATCCAACTGCCAATGGACTCCTTGTTCCCAACTGAAACCTTCTGAGCCTGGCCTTTATTGTCTGTATTTCTATCTGCATGTTGGGGTACTGAGCCAGAATCAACCATCTCACTCTGCTTATGGAATTCTAGGGCTTTCCTAGTCCACATCTCTAAACCTGTCCAAATTCCTCTCACAAACCAGTTCCAAAGGCTTCTAAACCATATGATGAGGCATAATCACAGCAACATTCCCCCTTCTCTGGTACCAATTTTCTGTATTAGTCACTTTTTTTTTTTGCTAGACACAATACCAGACACCCACAACTTGAAAAAAAAAAAAAAAAAAGAGGTTTGATCTGGCTTATGGTTTCAGTTCATAGTCGGCTGGCTCCAAGGCAGAAACATATGCTGGAAAGGGATGGTGGAACAAAAATGCTTAGTTCACTGTGGTCAGAAAGAAAAGTGGCAGAGGAGAATGGAGAATGACTAGACATAGACACTTCCATGACCCACCCAGACACACTTAGAAGTGTGCTTCATCAATTCCTGAAGTATATTCCAAAGCCAATCCATCTGATACTCCTTGTAACCACCACATAATCCATAATGGGAGTGGCATTATGTTTAATCAAACTATCAACTAAAATTGATCATGATAGAGTACATACTGAAGCCTCATGCCCTCATAGGAGGGGATTTTTGACAGTAGACTTAGGGTGTGTGAATATGGATTAAGGATGTGTGATAACTAAACTAGTCCACTGATTGGTTTAGCATTGTTCTGAGTGTGGATAATGAGAAGGCTCACCCTGGGTGTGGGTGGCACTATCCAATAGGCTTATAGCCTGGATAGGATAAAAGAGAAAGGGAGACTTGATGCTGCTGCTCACTGCTTCCTGCCTGCCCTACCATGGACTGTTTCTCTCTGTCATGCCCATCTGCCATGCAGTCCTGCCTTGAAGCCAGCCAACTATGTACTGATACCTCTACAAACTGCTAGATAAAAATAAACCTTTCCTCCTTTAACTTGTGGGTGTTGAGTATTTTGTACCAGCAATGAGAAAGTAACCAAGACAGATTTCAAGAAAAATAACCAAGACAGATTTTGGTGCTGAGAGTGGGAATGTTGCTGTGACACTACTTGGTCATGTGGTTCAGAAGCCTTTGGAATTGTTTTGGGGAAAAGCTTTGGAAAGTTTGGAAATGTTGGCTGAAGAAGCAGCCCTGGAATGCTATAAGCCAAATTTGATGGGAGATTCTGGTCAGAGCTCAGATCAGAATGCTAATACAAATGTTGTCTGTGATAGTTAACTGATTGTGTCAACTTGAATAAGAAATACCCAAGTAATTATAGTTCTAGATGTGGCTGAAAGGATTTACTGAAGATAGAAGACCCATCCTGGGTGTGAATGGCACCACCCAAGAGGCTTGTAGCCTGAATGAAATAAATAGGAAACAAAGAAGAAAGGCTGCTTCCATTTCTTCAGAGGAGCTCAGTCTTCATCTTCACCTTGGACATCATCTCCTGGCTTCCGGCATGGACTCTTCAGCTTTCCAGTAAAGACCCTTCAGCCTCCTGATACAGACTCGCATGGGACACTGCAGTGAGTGCCAGGCATTTGACTTTTGACTAGGTCCTTCAGATCTCTAGATCACAGACAGCATTCTGCACTCTTCCACACTTGATTCTGCAGGCAGCCATTGTAAACCTACCTTGTAAGTTCTTGTATATTTTTAAATTTTTTAAAAATAACTTTATTATCAAACACAACCCAAACAAAAATTAAAACCACTCAAAGAAGAACAATGCAAGAGGAAAAAACTACAATAATATTCAAATACAGTATAACAACCAAAACAAAACTGAAAAGCACTTAAACATTTTTCCATATAACTTAAAAAGGCATCTCAAGCACCAACAAGACACCAGAGGATGTGATTTGTTTCAGAAAGATCCCCAAAACCAACACTGAACAAATAGTGGTCTGGAAAAAAACTCCAGTTAGCTAGCAGACTCCACATAAGCCAAGCTTATCCCTAATTTAAATTTCGATACAGTCATATGACACATGATGGAAACACAATCCGAGAAATATGTTATTAGGCCATTTCATCCATGTGTATCCTTATTTACAACTTTCATTTTCTCACACTAGAGAAACTATTTGGTATTTACACATGTGTGTCCTATTTATTTCACTTAAGAGGATGGCCTCAATATACATCCATTTAGCTATAAATGTCTCTAGTTTCTTGTTCTTTATGGCTGAGTAGGACTCCATTTTAAAAAAAAAAACTTGTATATTTTTATATCTTACATTAAATCTGTTTCTCTAGTGTCCATCGACTGATACAGATTTTGAATCCAGGAGTGACTCTAGAGAAGCAGAATTGTAAAAATGAAATTCTTTAATGGCTTTAGCAGTTCCTGGGTTTGGCACTCTAATTTGATGAGACTAAGGATGCCATGGCCTGTCCTTCTGATACTGTGGGGAATCCTGATCATCCTCTGCATGAACTGTTTAAAGTCATACACAATGTATGTATGTAGATCCATTTGATTATCCTAATTCACAACTTGTGAGATATAAGGAATTTAGCAGCTCCATATACAATATTTTTGAATATTTTTGGCAGAGTGGGAAATATGATGCTGCTGGCTGATTGCTCTTAGTATTTCTGGACAAACTAGTGAAGCAAAACAATGAGCTCAAAACATGCATGGAAAATCTGAAGTATTCTATGAGGACAAATTAATAAAAGAAAATAAGGAGCTCTAAGACTCAAATTCCAAGCTCCAGACACACATAGAGAATCCAAAAGTATCTAAGTGTATCTTGAAAGAGGATCTCTTCTCCTTTAGCCACAGGGCTGAAATCACAGAAACCCAAACACAGGCCTTCATTGGCTGAAATACAACGTAAGTTTAATGCTCAGCTTTGAAGGGAATCTGAAATAAGGGTGAGGGCACTGATTGAAAAAGAATGGGATCCCGTAAACTGGGATAGAGGTGTTTGGGAGGATCCTGATGAGCCTGAGGATGTTGAGCTCTTAGACTCCAGTGAGATGATTTTGCCAGAGGAAGAGATTTCCCCACCCAAGGTGGCAGAGGCATCCCTACCCATGCCCTGTGGTGTTGGCCTCTCATCTTGTACCTGAGGAAGCTAATCTTGTGTTGTCCAAACCCGATAATGCTGACACTCCTCAGGATCCACCCTCACCACCCACTTTTGCTTCTAGGCCTATAACTAGGATCAAATCACAGAAGGCTCGTAAAGGTGAGGTACATAGTGTGACCCATGAGTTTCTAATCCTTCTTGAGTCTTCTAACTCTTATAAGCAGAGGCCTGATGAGCAAGAGTGGGAATGAATTTTACAGCTATGGGATAATCATGGCAAAGACACATATCTGGATCGAGCTGAGTTTGTTGATATGGGTTAGTTAAGTAGAGATTCTGAATTTAATGTTGCAGCTCATGGAGTAAAAAAATGTGTTAATTAGTTTATTTGGCTGCTTGGCAGAAGTGTGGATCAAAAGATGGCCCACTGTGAATGAGTTAGAGATGGTTTACTGTTGAGAAGTGGACTCAAAGGCTCAGGAAAATGGGAATGCTGGAGTGGATCTGTTATGTTAAACCTAATCTGCCACACTGGGATGATCCAGACAATGTACCCTTCACTAACACCTTAAGAAACAGATTCATGTGGAGAGCACTGGCATCCCTGAAGAACTCTGTCATTTCTCTTCTCTGTATGCCTGACCTTACATTGGGGACCACAGTTACTCAGTCAGGAAACTTAGGGGCAATGAGTTTAATTGGATCTTGGAGTGGCAGGAGTCAAGTGGCAGCACTTAATGAACAAAAGAAAGGTGTATGCACTTACTGTAATGGACAGTAAAAACAGAACAATGATCAGAATGGTCTGACACATGTAGAACTATGGTGTTGGCTGATTAGCCATAGTGTTCCCAAAAGTGAAATAGAAAACCTACTACATTTTTACTAGGTTTATATAATTGAAAAAATTTAAGGACAAATGAACAAAAACCTATTTCAAAGCATAGTAACAGAGAATCGCAGCCCCTCAACCAGTTGCCAGATTTGAGCTAGTTTATGGACCCAGAACCCCTTGAATGAAGGGAAGGCTGGGTCTCCTTGAGGAAGGATCCTGGTCCATCACCAAAAATTGATAGTCAATGTTTCTGCCATCCTTCCCCAGAGGGACCTAAGGCCTTTTGCCCAAGTGACTGTACATTGTTGGGAGGGAAATGATCAGACATTTTGGGGACTACTGGTCACCGGTGCTTAACTAACACTGATTCCAGGGAATCCAAAACATCACTGTGGCCCTCCAGGAAGAGTAGGGGCCTATGGAGGTCAGGTGATCAATGGAGTTTTAGCAACAGTCCAACTTACATTGGGTCCAGTAGGTCCTCAAATCCATCCCGTAGTTATTTCACCTGTTCGAGAATGCATTATTAGGATAGATATTTTTAGTACTCGGCAGAATCCTCACATTGGTTCCTTGACCTGTAGTGTGAGGGCTGTTATGGTTGGAGAGGCCAAATGGAAGCCATTAGAGTTGCCTTTGCCTAGAAAAATAGTAAACCAAAAGCAAAATTGCCTCCCTGGAGAGACTGCAGGGATTAGTGCCACTATCAAAGACCTGAAGAATATAGGGTGGTGGTTCCCAACACATCTCCATTTAATTCTCCCATCTGCCCTATGCAGAAGATGGATGGGTCTTGGAGAATGACAATAGATTATCATAAACTGAATCAAGTGGTGACTCCAATTGCAACTGCAGTGCTACACATGGTTTCCTTGCTTGAGCAGATTAACATCTCTCCTGGTACTTGGTATGCAGCTATTGATTTGGCAAATGCCTTCTGCTCCATGCCTGTCTATAAGGCTGACCAGAAACAATTTGCTTTCAGCTGGCAAGGTCAGCAACACACCTTCACTGTCCTACCTCAGGGTCACATTAACTCTTCAGCCCTGTGTCACAGCTTAGTTCACAGGGATCTTGAATGCCTTTCTCTCCCACAAGGTATTACCCTGTGTCTGTTACACCAATGATATTATGCTGATTGGACCAAGTAAGCGGGAGGTAGCAACCACTCTAGATTTGTTAGTAAAGCATTTGAGAGCCAGAGAATGGGAAATAAATACAACTGAAATTCAAGGTCCTTCCACCTCAGTGAAATTTCTAGGAGTCCAGTGGTGTAGGGCATAGAGAGATATCCTTTCTAAGGTAAAAGATAAGTTGCATCTGGCTCCCTCTATGAGCAAAAAAAAGAGGGGTACAACACCTAGTGGGCTGGTTTGGATTTTGAAGGCAACACATTCCTCAGGTGTAGACAGTGCAAGGAATAGACCCTTGGAATATTTCACTGCTTTAAATTTCTTTTCTTCTTGATAAAGGCTATCTATGAAAAACCAATAGCCAACATCATACTAAATGGTCAAAAACTGAAAACCTTCATGCTTAAATCAGGAACAAGACAAGGATGTCCACTATCACCACTCCTGTTCAATATAGTTTTGGAAACATTAGCCAGAGCAATTAGATAAGAGAAACAAATAAAAGAAATAAAGATAGGAAATGAAGAAGTTAAACTGTCATTATTTGCTGATGATATGATACTCTACATAGAAGACCCTAAAAACTCCACCAAAAGACATCTAGACTTAATTGAAAGATTCAATAGAGTAGCTGGATACAAGGTCAACACTCAAATATCAATGACTTCGCATACACAAATAACAGACTCACTGAAAGAAATTAGGGAAACAATCCCTTTCACAATAGCACCAAAAAAAATGAAATATCTAGGAATCAGTCTAATAAAGGAAGCAAAAGACCTCTATATTGAGAACTACAGCACTCTGAGAAAAGAGATGGAAGAGGATATAAGAAAATGGAGAGACATCCCCTGTTCCTGGGTAGGAAGAACTTATGTAGTGAAAATGGCAATACTTCCAAAACTATACAGATTCAATGCAATCTTGATTGAAATCCCACAGCATATTTCACAGAACTAGAGAAAACAATCCAAAAATTCATCAGGAACCAGAAGAGACCTAAAATAGCAAAAGTTATTGTAGGCAACAGGGTTATGGCATGGGGTATCACAATTCCCAAATTGAAACTGTACTTCAAAGCCACTGTGATAAAAACAGCATGGTACTGGCAAATAAACAGACCTGAGGATCAGTGGAATAGATTAGAAGATGCAGAAACAACTCCAGACATACTCAGATACCTCATCTTTGACAAAGGAGCCAACCATCCTCACTGGAGGAAAGATAGCCTCTTTAATAACTGGTGCTGGAAAAACTGGATTTCAACTTGCCAAAGATTAAAACTAGACCCCCATCTTTCACCATGCACTAAACTAAAATCAAAGTGAATTAAAGATCTAAATATTAAACAGAAACACTAAACTTGCTGGAAGATAAGTTAGGTAGAACTCTCGAAGACCTTGGCATAGGAAAGGACTTTATGAAAAAATCCTCAATAGCACAGGAACTAGCACAAACAATCAACAACTGGGATCTCATTTTATTAAAAGCTTCTGCACTGCAAGAGAAACCACCAAGAGAGCTAAGAGACAACCTACAAGTGGGAAAAAAATTTTACCAACTGCTTCTCGGACAAAGGTCTACTATCTAGAATCTATAAAGAACTAAAAAAAAATCAGACCCCCCCCAAATATAAAGACCCAATTCAAAAATGGCCATCTGAAATAAACAGACATTTCTCAGGCAAAGAAGTAAAAGCAGCAAATAAACATATGAAAAAATGTTCAACTTCATTGGTCATTCGAGAGACGCAGGTGAAAACAACACTGGGATTCCACTTCACACCAGAAAGAATGGCTGCTATCATGAAGTCATCCAATAACAAATGCTGGCAGGGCTGTGGGGAGAAAGAAACCCTTCTTCATTGTTCATGGGAGTGCAGACTGGTGCAAACACTGTGGAAATCAGTAAGGAGATACCTCAAAGAACTAGGCTTAGAGGTCCCATTTGACCCAGCTAGCCCCCTGCTGGATATCTTCCCAAAAGAATTAAAAGAATCATATCACACCAATATATGTGCACCCATGTTTATAGTGGCACATTTTGTAATAGCTAAAACTTGGAAACAGCCCAATTGCCCATCAACTGGAGACTGGATAAAGAAGATGTGGTTTTGTATAAAATGGAGTACTACTTAGCCATAAAGAATGAAAAACTGGAGACATTTGTAGCTAAGTGGATGCACATTGAGGCTATACTCTTAAGTGAAATAAATAGGACACGTGTGTAAATACTGAATAGTTTCTCTGGTGTGAAAAACTAAAAGCATAAATAAGAATCAAAATGTATAATAATATTGTGAAATAGGAAGAAAATGTCTAAAGGAGTAGGGGAAGCAGGAGGGGTAGGGAAAAGGAAAGAAGCGAAAAGAAAAAATGTGAGAAAAGGAAAAACACAGGAGCAAAGTCTTTGTAAATAGGGAAGGATGGAGGGGGTAAAGGGAGGCCAGGGGAATGCGGAGAAAAATAAGAACCAAGATACATCATGTAATGGTACAAGATCCCAATGATGAATGTAACTGTATTGTATACCTAAAATGTACAATAAACTAAATGGAAAAAAAAATTTAAATAAATTTCCTTTCTTGGCAGGATCTTTCACTTGTAATAAGTGATTTTAAGCCTCTGAGGACTTGACCTTTGTGAGAAATTATTACAATCTATTAATAGCTAAATTAATGGTGATGTGTTGGTTTCAAAGGTTATAGTATCTTAGTGGGAGGTTTTCAAGCAGTTTGGCTTCTATTTTAGATGGAGTTATTAGGCTATATGAGTTTTAGCAGTCTATCATTTTCCAATCTGTAAAATGGGGATAATAACATCTACTAATGTAGGAGCCAAATAAAAAAAATAATAGGTGGAGCTGGGCATGTGGCACACACCTATAATCCCAGTACTCTGAGAGGCTAAGGCAGGAGGATTACAAGCCCTGACTGGGCAATTTAGAGACTTAGGGAGACCCTGTCTCAAAATAAAAATTTTTAAATGCACTAGGAATGTAGCTCAATGCAATGGCCCTGGGTTGAATCCTCAGTATCAAAACAAACAAACAAAACACAAAGCAAGTGGTGTTCTGTGTTTCCATCACAAAAGCCTAAACGTCAACATACGTAGGATCAAACTGTATTGTCAGTATTATCACAGGCATCACAGCAATCATGAGTGAAGCCCTTCCGTTTGTTTACTTTTTTTTTTTTTTTGGTACCGGGGATCGAACTGGGGACCTTGCGCTTGTGAGGCTGGAGGCGGATACACTGAGCTAAATCCCCAGCCCAATGAAGCCCTTTCTTAAAGGCCGTGTTAAAGAAAAAATACTGTATAAGTGAAGGTTTGAATACATTCTCCTTAGCAAACCATTGCTGGTGAATTGAGTTGAGCTTTCTAGATCTCTAGCTCTTATTTATTTTTTTTTAGTTCTTTTATTGGTACATTTTAGGTATACAATTCGTTTACATTTATCATTGGGTGTTTGTACCTGTACATGATATATCTTGGTTCTTATTTTTTTTTCCCCCATTACCTGTGCACCCTTCACCCCCTCTGCTCTTTACATAGATTTCATTTCCATTTTTTTTCTTTTCTCATAGCTTTTCCTTTCCCTGTTTTCCTTTCCCCTTCCCCTCCCTTCACTCCTTCGTCTTTGGACCTTTTTTCCTGTTTCAAATTATCAATTATTCATTTTAATCATTTTAACCCTTGTTTACACTATCAGTTTCTCACACTCTAGCTCTTATTTTAATTCATGTGTGTCTGTTAATGTTTCCTGTCTTGGAATTTCTAGTTAGTTTGGATAGAAAATATTTGCTTGAAATTTTAAAAGCTTTTTTTTCTTTGCAGTGCTGGGGATGGAACGCAGGGCCTTATGCATGCTGGATAAGCACCTATGCACTGAGCTGTGCCCCAGCACATTTCTTTAGTACATCTGTTCATCTAGTTTCTGATAAAAGGTATATATTTTCCTTGTTTGAATCATTTTCTTTTCTTCGTGCCTTTATCTCATTCTTTTCAAAGCAAAAGCTGTCTCTAAGTGCCCCCAAGAACTTTCTGTTGTAGCAGTCAGCCCAGGAAAGGGAGTATATTTACTCCGGTCCCTTTGCGGCTACCCTTTGAGAACCACATTAAATTCTACCCGGAGCTCCAGGGTGGGCCACTTCTGCGATCTGTGCCTGCTGGATTCCAAGCCCCTGGGTCTCCCTCCCCCTTGAGACAGTCGAAGTAATGCAGGTATCCTTTGAGCATCAGGCAATTTTCTTCCCAGCCATTTTCGTTTTGTCTTCTTTATTAATGTTTCCTTTGAAAAAGGATTTGCGAAGCAGAATTCTATTTCTGAAAGTAAGAGCCTCAGACAAAGACATCGCAAAGACAGAAAAGTTGTTGGTGGCTTGTAGGTATTAATTGCCTAAAGACTGAGATGAAAGTGCTCATCTCCCTGGCTGGCACTAGATGGCAATAGAGAACCCCTGAGCTCCTGCAGCCTCCTTCCTGGTACCGAGCCTGTGAACAGTCTACGCGAGAGACAGACTTTCTATAGAGAGGCTTTCTCTGAGTTCTTTGAGTGAAAGGACTGTTGTTTTTTGAACTACTCTTCTTTTTTAGTGTAGAAAACACTTTTAAAGTATGCATATGATTTCTAACATAGAAGCATGTTCACTTTGAAGACCATATAAAAAGAGACCAGCAGCCAATATTTGTTATGTGTTTCAAAGTATGTACAGGTCCATATCAGAGTGTCAAGAAATTCAAACCTCACTGTAAAATGTCAACATATTTTAAGACAAAAATATAGTGTTTTAAGATGAAATATGTTGTGGACTTATTTTATTTTATTTTATTTTATTTTATTTTTGGTACCGGGGATCGAACTCGGGTCCTTCCGCTTGCGAGGCAGGTGGTAGAACCACTGAGCTAAATCCCCGGCTGTAGATTTATTTTAAGTACCTTATAGAACAGGATCTTAACCTGCTTTTTCTATTTCCTGAAAGAGTTAGTGCAATTGTTGATGCTTCTGAGAAACAACTTCTGGAATTGGGAGTCTTCTTCCTTTTGTTTTCAGAAAAATAACTTCAGGAACTGGACAACATGCTCCCCTTGTTTTCAAGGGCCTGTCTACCAGATTTCCCCCACTTTGAATATTGCTCAACTATGACAATGGGTTTTCCAGTGTTTATAACTGATTTGAAGAAAATGTTTTCATTTGTTTGCTTATGGATCTGTGTGGTCACTGATAGTAAATGTTGCTGATCCATAATATAAAATATGGCTCTTGATCACAATATTTATTTGTGTGCTAGAAATAGTACACATTATATAAAGAATATACATTTTTCTTAAGCCTTCATATTTTGAACTCTTCAAACATTATTGAAATATGTGGCATAAACCTTGTTTCATTTATTTAATAAATTACAATATATAATATATAAGTATTTTTTTAAAGTAAGAGTATTTTCTGCATGATTCTTCAAGAAAACTCTAGGCCAGGCATAGTGGTACACGTCTATAATCCAACTACTTTGGAGTCTGAGGCAGGAGTAGTAGTTAGAAACAATGAAGCTGAGGAAATCACTCCCTTCAACCCATTTAATTCTAAACAACTTCCACTGTCCTCAGAGAGGTGGACAATAAAATAATAAAAACCCAAAAGATCTCTGTTGCTCTAGGTGAATCTCCTAGCTTGACCTTCAGTCACCTTCACCCTACTCCCACCTCATCAAGGGTTCATAAATATGCTCTGCATGTCATAAATATAACTAAGATCGGAGTGAATTCTGGGATAAGCATGCACGTTGAGAGCTCCTGAGACAACACAGCGTCCTTTCAATCATTCCTGTCAATCACCCCTAGAGATTCAGGGGCAGTCCAAGCTGCATTTCAAAAGCCTGGTTTAGGGCCGGGATTTAGCTCAGCAGTTCCACCGCCTGCCTCGCAACCCAAGGTCCTGAGTTTGATCCCCAGTACCAAAAAAAAAAAGACAAACGAAAGCCTGGTTTATCCTCATGCTGTTGCTGTTGCTGTTTCTGAGTGCTATGACCTATGTGCAGGGCTTTTGCTTTTCTGTCACCTCGGCACCTTTTTCTGTCAGTGCCTTGTCTCTTGTCCACAGAGAATTGCCCTGAGCACAACTTTCGGTGATCTTCAATAAATATGGCTGCTTGCCACTTGCTACTGGGAAGTACACTTGGCCATTCTTTCCTCTTCGTACCCAAGAGCCTGGACTGTATCAGCCCATTCCACAGTAACAGGAGGCTCCTGAGTTTGAGCCCAGCCTAGGCAACTTAGCAACTTGACAAGGTCTCCTCTCAAAATAAAAAATAAAAAAGGGCTGGAGATGTAACTCAGTGCAAAGGCCCTGAGCTCAATTATTTAATATTGCAAAAGTAATAATTCATTAATTAATTTAAAATAAAATAGAATGGACTGGGGAAGTAACTCAGTAATGGAGCATTTGCCTAATGTGCATAAAAGCCCTGAGTTCAATTACCAGCACCACAAAAAAGAAAACTCTAGAAAAAATAGAATCTTTAGTATCAGAAACCAGATCAGTGGGACATAAGGAGACCTCTGAAATGTGGAAATACTCTACATATTAAATGTGTGACATTTGTCAATAAATACTTATGTATCGGTCCATAAAAAATGGATACAGTTATGGTATATGTCATACACCAGTAAAGTTATTTTTTTTAATCCTAGGCCTGGTGACTTGAAGGAAAATACAACTTAAATGAGGACGAGAGAAAGCTGTGGGTGAGACAGGAACACGAGGAGCTGAAAGCCACCCACTGCCCCACAGCTCCCCCCTTGCTCCCCTCCCCTCCCAGGAGGCCAGATGGACATTCTCAGGTGGCCCAGAATAACATCACTTGTGTACATCAGCTCTTGAGAGGTAAGGAAAAGCTCTATGTAGACCCTGAATAGCCAAAGCAAATCAAAGCATAAAGAACAAAGCTAGGTCTCACACTGCCTGATGTCAAAAGAACAAGGTACTCCTAGCCCTAGGGAGGCTGAAGCAGGAGGATTGCTGTGAGTTTGAGGCCAGCCTGGGCTACACAGCAAGACCTTGTCTCCAAAAAAAAAAGGGCACAGAAATAGACATGTCCACCAATGGAATGGCATGGAAGGCCCGGGAATAAACTCACATGTTTATGGCCAACCGGTCATCAGCGAAGGTATCAAGATCATGCAATGAGGCAAAGGCGGTCTCTTCAGTAAATGGTGCTGAAACCCGGGGTGTCCACATGCAGAGGAATAAAACTGAACCCTTGTACCATGAAAAAATTCAACTTACAGTGGTTTAGAGATTTAAATATCAGAACCAGGGCTGTGAAAATTTTAGAAAAAAAAACTTCCTGGTATAGTTTTTGGTAAAGTTTTTGGATATGATCCCAAAAGCACAGGCAATAAATGCAAAACCAGACCAATAAGAATGCATCAAACTGTGGAGCTCTTGCACAGCAAAGGAAACAAGGAATAGAACAGTCATCTTAGGAAACGAGAGGAAGTATTTGCATTCGCAAATCATATATCTGGTAAACTGTTAATATCTGTATATAAAAAGGAACTCAAACAAAATAGCAAGAAAACTTCAATGGGCCAAGTATCTGGGTATGGTGGGAGGCTGAGGCAGAAAGAGTCCTCCAAGTGTGGCCTCAGCCTGGGCAATTTGGTGCTTAGTGACTTAGTGAGACCGCCTCAAAATGAAAAAGGGGTGGGGACATAGCTCCATGTGAAGAGCCTGGGTTAAATCCCAGTACTGCAAAAGGGGGAGAAGGAATATTTGCTGAAGGGTATAAAGTTTCAGATGGACAGGAGGGTTAGTTCTGGAGAACTGTTGTACAGCATGCGGGGCTGTGTGAAGCACTTCCCCAGCATACACAAGGCCCTGGGTTCAACCCCCAGTACCACCAAAAAAAAGAAAGAAAGAAACTGCCATGCAGCATGGTAACTTCAGTAAATAAGGCATTTATATTTGGAAGTTACAGTTGCCACGAGAGTTCTTTTTTGTTCTGCAATACTGGAACTTGAGCCCAGAGCCTTTTACACTAAACTATATCCCCAGTCCTTTCATCTCTGATTTTGAGACAAGATCTCACTAAGCTGCCCAGGCAGAACTTGAACCCCGGGTCCTCCTGTCAGAATGCTGGGGTTAGAGGCATGATTTCAAATGTTCTCATCACCACAAATAAGCATTTGAAGTGAAGAGTATGTGAATTAGTTTGATTTCATCATTCCAAAATATACATGATAGGTCTCCCACTACCTCAGCAGCTATTATGCATAGTAGCTGCCCTCTTCCTATCTTGCTTTGCCCCCTCTGCTGTGTGACGTCACGCCAGGATGGTTGCTCCCGCCAAAGAACAAACCCTTCTTCCCAGCATGCCCCTGTTCCTGCCTAGAGAATAACCTAACACTCACTCACCTCCTACCATCTAGTGACGTCACAGGCTCTTCCACTGAGGTGGTTGAGTCACCACCTCACTCAACCCCGCCTCAGCCCGTACAAGCCCCACCCCAGTCTCTATAAAAGACTCTCCCTGCCCCGGCCATATTGCTTTTGTCTCTCCTTTGTTCAAGGACAGCCTGGCAGATCTATTCCCCTAATAAAGGCTTGTTGTGACCTGGTCTGGTCTTGGTTTTCGGCCCTTTTACCTGACAATACACACATATCAAGACATCAGATACGTTCAATTTTCATTTTCTGATGTGTTGTTGTTTTGGCTTTGGTTTTTTGAGACAGGGTCTCCTTATATAGCCCAGGCTGGCCTCGAACCCTGGGCAGTCCTCCTGCCTCAGCCTCCTGAGTACTAGGGTTTCAGGCGTGCACCACCACATCCTGCTCCTCATTTGTTGTTTTAAAATAATGATAATAAAAAGAATGTCTAAGTAATAGCAACCCCTAGACTCGGAACCAAAAGTCCCTCAGTTTTGCCCCAGCAACCTGAGCAGTCTGAGGGAAGCAGCTCGTGGAAAAGTTGGGGTGACCACCAAGGGCTTGGGTGGTTTTTGAGAGATCAGTTCGGTGCTATGATGAGGCCAGAAGCCAAGCCGAAAGGCTTGTTTTGGTGTTGTGGTACTAGGGACCCTGAGGTGCTTTACCACGAAGCTACATCCCCATCCTTTCTTCTTTTTCATTTTGCGATAGCGTCTTGCTAAATTGCCAAGGCTGGACTTGAACTTGCGAACCTACTGCTTGGGATTAGAGCGGCGTGCCACCAGACTCACTTGGTTCTTGATAGTGTTCCAGCGTTCGGAAGAACCCCTGCGCAAGGCGATGAAAAGCGCGCCAGCCCTTGATGGGCTGCTGAGGGCTGAGCAGGCGCCCGTCACTGGACCTTCCTCGCTGTTCGTTCCCTGTTACCCCACTTGAGGGCGCTGCTCCCCACTCCACGCCCCTAAGCCTTTTTCTCTGCAGAGGTCCCCTCTTCGCCAGGGGAATGTGAAGGTCTCTGTGATGGCATGCATACTGATTTAGCAGTTTGGAGCAGCGACAACCACATTGTATCAAATCTTTGTTGTCGTCATTGTTGTTTTGTTTCGGTTTTGGTTTGGCTTAGTTTTTTGAGACCGGTTTTCCATCTGTAGCCCTGGTTAGCCTTAGACTGGCAGCGATCCTCCTGCCTCAGCCTCCTGAGTGCAGGGATTACAGAGGAGCACCACCGCGCCCTGCTCTGAAGTCATTTTAAAGTTAAGGTTCATTTAGACTCCTGGGGGGGGGGGGGCACATGCTAGGGGCTTGTTCCAAAATAGCCTCACTGTGCCAGAAACGGGCCCTCCCTATGTCTCCGAATGTCAGTGTTTCAGTACCCACCTCATGGGAGCAGGACCAGAGCCATCTTTCATTTCTGTCTGGTTCTCAACTTACTTTCTGAGTCTAAACTAGCTTGTGATAACCATAAGGCCTGCATGCCAAAAAAAAACCCCAAAACTTATCTTGTGAACTCTTTCAGGAAACTTACACAAATGTTTTTAAAAATATATATACATTTTTAGCCTGTCACCTGCCTAGCAAGCGCAAGGTCCTGAGTTCAATACCCGGTAACCCCCTCCCCCCCCAAAATATATATATATGTATATTTTTTTAAACATAAAGAAAAGTCTATTTTCACTGCCATAGGATTACCAAGTTATTTGTACACCATTATGGGACCAGCAAGTGTTGTTTGTATCAAGCTCCGCCCCAGCATTAAAGCCAAAGTGACAAATGCTCAACAAACTGCTGCATTCAGGAGATTGCTCCACTCTTGAGATCTTCGTATGGCAGACGGCCAGCTCCCTTTGGCTCCTTCCTTAGGATGGCCTAACTCGGGGGCCTTTTGCCCTCATGAGTGGCTTCTGTGTCCACTAGCGACAATACCTTCATTACTTTCACTAGAATAAATTGCTATATTCACTTATTACTCGGCTAATTTTCTGTAGATCAGTTAACCCTCCTGGGGGCAGGGGGTGAGACAGGATCTCAATAAGTAGGCAGGCTGGCCCCAAATTCACACTCCTCTTGCCTCAGCCTCCTGAGTGCTGAGATCACAGGTATGAACCTGGCTGAAATGAACTTTTCAAAAGGCAACATGTGGGTCACATGTTGTGGTGCACATCTGTAACCCACCACCGGAGGCTAAGGATGATTGGCAAGAACTCCTTAGCCTCGTAGGCAGCCGGGATTATCGGCACACAGCCCATACTAGGCTACCTGACATCTCTCTAGCCATCCTATTCAGAATAGCATGTGGTGCCAGGCGTGGCTGTGGTATCAGGTAGCTCCCTTGGGAAACAGCTCGACAAATAAACATGACCAAGTTTGGGGTGCTCGCCTCTTGGTTTCCAAATTTTTCTCACCTCTAACTAAGAATTGAACAAGACAAGCAAAAACCATGACAAAGTTTCTTTGAAAAGTGAAGGGTGAAGGCTCAGGGGAAAACTGGCTCTGCAGAGTGAACTTGGGAGCAAAAGAGAGGAAAAAATAAAAGCACACCCTGGAGGACACAGGGCGAACTTCCCTGAGGGAAGCCCCGCAAGCGACCTCTTTATGACATGTATGTCCTTTTATGCTGTCCACATCTCCTGGGAACCCAGGAGAACATCTACACATGGGGCCTGAGAGGCGGTGCCTGGTAGATTCCCACCAGGCCTCTCTTCCCAGCCAGTCTAAGCCACACCTGCCCTCCTATCTCAGTCCCTCACACCTGTAATCCCAGGAAGATCAACGTGAGTTCGAGGTCAGCCTGGGCTACATAGTGAGACCTTGTCTCAAAAATAAATAACTAAAACCAGAGATGTGGTATGGCATCTGGTGTATAAAATTTGATTACACCAGGCATAGTGACACAGACCTGTAATCCCAGCACTCTGAGAGACTGAGGCAGGAGGATCATAAGTTCAAGCCCTGCCTGGGCAACTTTATGACTTAGGGAGATCCTATCTCTAAATAAATAGATAAAAAGATAGTTAAACAGACAAGGTAGAGATGTAGCTCAGTGCGAAGGCCCTGGGTTCAATCCCTATTACAATAAGTCCCCAATTTACGACATTCTTCTTAGATGCAAACAAATCGCAGAATTAGCTCACCCTAACCCTAGCCCTGTGCCACAATTTTAAGGAACTTTAAAAGTAAAAAGTTTATTTACAGTATTTGCGTGTGTGTTGTGTTTTATTGTGCTTTAATTGTATATTTGCGTTAAAGGTGTTTAAAACTCACTTTGTCGGACTTAGGAACGAATACGATTCACAAACGTTCTCCCGGATCGGAGCTCGTTTGTAAGTCGGGGACTTACTGCATACGCACGCATGCAGGCACACACACCCCAGTTGGGTGGTTGCTGTTAGCGCACCATAATTTACTTTTGACCAGCTGTTTTCCGGGTGGTAATGCCAGGATGTGGCCTGTTGGTGGCACTGTTGTCCTCGGCCTCCCTGCCCCAGCCTCTCAGCGTTTCCCTACCCGCCAAGTTGACACTGAGAGGACACAGGAAAGATGGCAGAGTCCGCGCGTTTCAGCCCCAAAAATGTCCTCCTTGTCACATCGCAGTGTTGGCACTGCTCCACTTGTTCATCCCTGCTGTGACTGCAGCGTCCCCAAGGTCGCTCTTTCAGCTGGAGCCTCTCCCACCCCAGGCACTGACAAACCACGAGGTCTCCGGGAAGACTTGGGGGGTAGAGGGGCAGCCCGGGCTGTGGTTTCCTTTTATCTTTGTTTCTCTTTCTTTCTGCAATACTGGGGGTTAAACCTAGGACCTTTGCACTGAGCTACACTGCAAGCTCTTTTTTCATTTTTTATTTTGAGACAGGGTCATGCTAAATACCACACGTTCGTTGCCCAGGCTGGGCTTGAACTTGAGGTCCTCCTCCCTCAGCCTCTCAAAGAGCTGAGATCGCAGCGCGCACATCTCTAGCAGCCTCCGGGCCGTGCTTGGTGCTGTGGGGCCTGCACTTCACTAAGTCCCAGGACCCCGGCGCCTGGCCACTGCTCATAGTCCGGATCATGGGATCATCGACTCAGGCCGCATGGTGAGCGAAAAAGCGCTGAACACTCACCCAAACTGGCGACAGCTCCAGCTACATAAAGTGTTACTTTTTCACGTAAGATTAAAATCCACAAGATCGAACTCTCCCTCGTGATTCTCAAGGCAGAGGCCTGAGCTGCATTACGGGTCATGAGAGGGCAGATTCTGGGTCCAAACCACCCACACCCAGTCTACTCTCAGTAACTGTGTGACCAGGACAAGTTGCCCAACCTCTCTGTGCTCCCATTCTGCCTCTCAAGACCGAGAGTGATAACAGCACCCACATGGGGAGGTGTTAGGATGAGTGAGCAAAGTGCTCGGCAGGGCCTGGCACTGGTGAGTGCATGCTGCCCAAGGTGTGAGCCCTGCAGGCACCAACAGCTCCACACTGGAGCTCACTGTGCACCCCCTCACTCCAAATTTCACATCCCCTGGGCCTGGAGGTGCACATTTGTTTGTAATAGCAGCAGACTGGTAGGCTGAGGCAGGGGGATTGCTGAGAGTTTAATGTCCCCCTGAACCACATGGAGAGACCCTGCCTCAAAAAACAAAACAAAAACCACAAAAGAGCTGAGGATGTAGCTCAGTACTAAAGCCCTGATTCAATCCTCAGTACTCGGGGCGGGGG